>CM061547.1:245111761-245301761 GCA_030864215.1 Capsicum pubescens
CCGAATCAATAACCACTCTGTCATAAATTAGACATAAGAATGATCATAACAATGATAATAACAATATCAATAACATCACGAGTAATCGACTATTCCGGACAATCAAATACCTAACAAGCCTATGCGTTCCCCTACCGCCCCAGGCTCGGAAGGCTCAATCAACACACAATAACAAAAGGCATAGTCATCACCCATATCTATGCAACTGTCCCATACCAGCTAATAGACATAGGTGCATACTGGTGATAGCATTGCGCATGCAAGAATTAATGCAAGGTACACAATATCACAACCATCCTCCAGACTCGAATCGGGTATATATATCATCATCACAACATCCTCTGGTCTTGCCGGGTATCAATATCATCATCACAGTATCCTCCGGCCTTGCTTGGTATCAATATCATCATAACAGTATTCTCCGGTCTTGCCGGGTATCAATATCATCATAACCATCAGTACATGTGTATAGATATATATAATGGTGCACAGACCCAAGTCGTGGCTAAAAGAGTATAAATCCGTAAGTCTGTTTCCCGAAATGATCTTCGAAACTAAATCATTGTAAAAACGTAGAAAGAGTCGGAATATCTCACGACCGAAGTAAATAATAGTGTCAAGTCATAGACTGAAAGTTGTCTCGGTCAAATCTTTAAACAATATTTTTTACCTCTTTTATACGTATAAATATTCCATTTAGTAGGCAATCATTATAGTAAGGAAATTCATTGTTATGGTGAAAAGTGGATTTTAACCCTTATTTAGGAAAAACAGTGTTAAGGTCATATTTCAGCTAGGGTCACATCAGTACCGATATAATAATCATGAATGTACCGAATTTATGCATGCCATTACCAGTATTCGGTCAATGAAATCATAAGCAACATAAACATATACGTATCCATATTCTACAACCGTATCCTTTACAAGGATAAATACTTTCTGGATATCTAACCAATATCATAACACGACCCTCGACCCAATAATATGTCCAGAATAATCACAACATCGTACTCAGGCCTTAGGCCTAATAATAAAAGACAAGCCCCACAAAGGCTAAAGTAAAGTATGAGCCTCACGAGGGTTAAAGTAAAAGAGAAGCCAGAAAAAACATACCTTCATAACCCATCATTCGTCGTCAAGGACAATTTAACTATACATATATGAATGCATATAACATGAATATTACAATGCATTATCGGGTTCAACATGGTTAGTAGCATAACTTTTCATGTAGTCAATAAATATCCCTTCTAGAGCCTTTAGTATCATGACTCACAATATTAGCAACAAGAGGGCTTTCTAGCCTAATCACTAGTTTGGCTATTAGGCAAAAGTATAACATTAGTAATATCATAGTCCAAAGTCCGAAATAGTAGTCTAGTTCATGATTTAAATGATAACATAGTCATGGGCTTAATTAATAGCACAATCCATAGCTACACAGAACATTAACGATAATGTAGTCAACAACCATATACATCACCTCAAATATTATCACCATAACTCATTTACCACGGTTAGCCATTCTCTAAGCATTTAACAAGCGTCTAAGGTCTTCAATGAAACTATAAAAATTCAAGCTTAAGGTGGATCAAGATTCCACTTCTAATCCTTAATTTTCATAACTAGGAAAACTATGCCCCAAACTAGGATAAGGTATTTAGTTCAACTTCTAGGTGTCAAGTAAGTCATAGCCAATCCTAAGATATGTACTTCGCCTAGAAACATGAGCATTTAAGCCCTCACTATCCAAATTACGATTTCAAGATCACTAGAATAGCCCAATTAAGGTTAAGCATACTAACCATGATTCCAACACATAAACCACATCCCAAACTTAACATACTATCATATCCATGCTACAAATTAGCTTAACCTAGGAAAAAGGAAATAGGGTTCTAAAAGGGTCATAAACATTCCACCTTACGGGTCCAAAACCATCATCTAATTCCCCAAACATCAATAATAAATACTAAGTTATTTTATTCATAATCAAGCCTAACATTTATATTCACATGCCATATATAACACACATCATCTTCGAAGAAGAGTAGGTAGAAGCCTACCTCAAAACCGAACCGCAAAACTGTACATCATTCACCACATGCTCGTCTTCACTTCACAATCTCTAAAATGTCATCATGCTATCAAAAACATAATCTACTCATAAATACGAGTCTAACGATACCCATGTTGCACCATTGTGCTTCGGGTCCAAAAACGACACCAAAAAATTTAAGTGGTCCCACTTACGAAAAATGTATTTTCGAGGCCAACCCAAGACTCGCAAATCATCAAGGAATCATAACCCTTAAGAAATGGGTGCAAACAAAACTAATTTTGAGCTAAAATCAAGCCCTAAGTGAATTTGGATTTTTGGGTCAAGAACTATGAAATTCATTAATAAAGTGATGAAAATCTTACCTTAATTCGGATGATAATCAAGCTCCTAAGTCACCCACACAACTCAATTTTGAGTTATCATACCCATTTAGGTTTTAGGCTCTCAAAGATGAAGGGAAAATGTCCAAATTCACGACCTTGGATCTATTTATAGACCTACCCCCCCTTCCCCGGTGAAGAGATGCGGCATCCCCTGGCAGTAAAGTCAAAAATTTATTTTTGACCCTCGAAACTCATTCGGAACCCAAATAACATGATCTAATAGTGAAATTTAAGTGTAAACCACATTTTAAATACATTGTAATCATAAAAAAAATCATCTGAGATCATTTCGGCAAAAATTGGGGCCCACACCTATAGTTTCATTTTTCATAAAATCCGCTCAATAACTCAAAATAAGTCTAAAATCAAATGTTTCGGATGCAATAACGAAGTTGGATTTTCCATCTAAGGTCGTGTCGATCAAATGTAGGTCCCACACTATATTTTTGGTTTTTTCACTTTCCGACCAATAGGTCGAAGTGAGCTCGGATGCATTGGGACCCAAACCAAAGGTTGATCTAGTCTAAAATCGATATTCCGAATCTGCTAGTGCAGTCAAAATTTGCATCCGCGATCGTTTCACTAAAGTTTTCACCCGGTGGCCATTTGCAACCAGTGAAGACTTCAAAACAGGGAATTGGTTCTAAAAAATAAACGAACTACCCGGTAACCGAACCATCGATCCCAACAAGTCATAAATAAATTGTGGCAGCTATGAAAAAGCCCTAACGACGAAGATAAGCGGAAATATGAAAAATTACTTGAAGGGTCATCACGCATCTTGTGTAAGTTGATAGGAAGAAATGTAAGTAGATATAGTTATTGCATATTAAGTTTGCATGAAGTAAATAGTCATACACTAGCTAGTAGAGATAGATATAGAGGGTAGATTAAGAACAAGTCAAAATCTATAGGTCTAACTTCTACAGATAGCTCTCGTAATTTGCTGAGTATTACTCAAAATCTATAAGTCTAGCCCATTGAGTGCTTTCCCTCCCCATGAAGGATTCAGGGAACGTCTTGAAACAAGGGGCACAGAGAGGACTCAAGGACAAGACACGACTAAGACCATTGTATTGTACTAAGTAAGAGGAAGGACGACTATGCTACCAAGGCCGGCCATTGGGGGAAGCCACTAAAGCAAAGGCTTTAGGCCCCAAAATATTTGGGGCCCCATTTTTTTAATTTCTTATTTGATATTTCATATTTATATTGTGGTTTAATTAATTTGAATTTTCACACTTAACGATCATTAAGTAGTTGTTTGGCCATGAGTATTTTTTTACTTTATTTTTTAAAAATTATTTTACTTTAGTGAAAAAAATAAAAATCACAGTGTTTGGCCATGAAAATTTCAAATACAATTTGAAATTGTATTTTGGAAAAGTGAAAACAAGAAAAACTTGTTTTCACTTTTTCAACTCCTACTTCTGTCACAAAATTTCAAAAATAACTTTTATTTATATTTATGGCAAACACAACTCCAACTTCAAATTCAATTCCAACTCCGAAAAATTATGTTTTCATGGCCAAAAGAGGCCTAAAAATGGAAGCACTTTCCAAAAAGATTTCTTTTTTCATTCTAGGACTCGAACCCAAGATTTTTATGAGAAAAAGATGAAACAAATTCAGTGCGGAGCCAGGATATTCACTAAGGAGGTTCATAAGTGAACATCCGAACTAACCGAAGAGGGTTCAACATCTAATATATATACATAAAAAATAATTTTAACCATGCCTATATAGTATAATTTTTCGCCGAAGGGAATTCGGATGAACCCCCTCGGCAAAGGGTAGCTCCGCCCTTGGAAACAATGTTTACCTGTAAAAGATTTATAGGTTAATATTTGTTTTTAAAAATATTGCATATTTAAAAATAGAAAAACAATTATTTTATAACAAAGAATTTATGTTGTGCATTCTATGTTTCTTTTTATACTTTTTTCGACTTCAAGCATTAAGACAATTATATTGAAATATAAAAAAAAAAAGGAGAATTAATACTCCCTCCGTTTCAAAAAGAATTAAACTTTGTGCCAAGTCGTCATTCTTTTTAAGACAGATGGAGTATTAAGTTGTCAACTTATTTTGAATAAGGCCTCCTTTGAGCATTTGGCTTTAGGCCTCAAAACTTATGGAGCCGCCCCTGTACGCTACTATACCCCTGCTTCCGGATTTGATCTGCTACTCTATCCATATTTACCGATTTCTCCCTATGCATCTCTGTCTCCCCTCTCCCGCCCCCTCCATTCCAATTAACCTCTAATTGGAGAAGGAAAAAGAAAGACTAGAGTAATTGTTCTCATTTTTATCATTTGCTTGCTCCTTTCTGTGCTTTGTTCAACTGTTTTTTGAAAAGCACTGCTTCATTGTGATGGAATATTTGAATAGAAGCAACATTATGAAGGAATTGGTAGATTGGGAGCACAAAAGCAAGATTAATGGTAAAATGCATGCCTGTGGCCATGATGTTCATGTCGCTATGCTGCTTGGAGCCGCGAGATTGCTTCAAAACAGAACGGATATGCTGAAGGTAATTAAGAAGAATTTTATTATTTTGATATGGCGCTGCCTAAATCCTTTCTTTGTTGCTCTTAATTCGGTTCGAAAATTGATTTCTGTATACTACATTTTAAAATGAAGGGCACTGTAAAGCTCGTCTTCCAACCAGCAGAAGAGGGTTATGGTGGTGCCTCGTATATGCTAGAAGAAGGGGCACTGGACGAGTGTCAAGCAATATTTGGCTTACATGTCTCACCACAGTTGCCCATTGGTACTATCGGTTCTAGACCTGGTCTGATCTTGGCTGGTTCAGGAAGGTTCAAAGCAACGATACAGGGGAAAGGTGGACATGCAGCAGCTCCCCATAAAACTAAAGACCCAATCTTAGCTGCTTCGATGACAATTCTTGCACTGCAACAACTTGTTTCTCGAGAAACTGATCCTCTTGAGCCTAGGGTATCTGTCCCTTTGTTTCCAAACAGTTAAAAAATGATGTCTCAGTTTTTGTTCAGCCTTTCTACCCTACTAAGGTAGGGGTAAGGTTGCGTACATCTTTCCCTCCCCAGACCCCACTTATAATCATTAAAATGGGTATGTTGTTGTTGTTGTTGTAGTTTTTGTTCAGCTCTGAAGGTCCTTTTTTCTGTTCATTTTAAGGTCGTCTCTGTTGGATTTGTAAATAGTGGTCAAGCCGGAAATGTTATTCCTACAAGCATAGAGTTCGGTGGAACATTTCGGTTCATGACATTGGAAGGTTATTCCTATCTTCAGCGTCGGATCAAAGAGGTATGTCTCAGATCTTTTCTCAAGAAACCAAGTCAATTACTATATACCAGTTGTCCGTCAAGATCTTATTTGCAATATTTTGAAAATATTTTGGCACAATCATACTATTATAGTAAATGCGTACTTATAGGTCATAGAGTCTCAAGCAGCTGTACATCTGTGTTCGGCTACTGTCAGTTTCATGGAAGAAATGAGGCCGTATCCACCAACTCTCAATGATCCCAAATTGTATGAGCATGCCAGAAAAGTTGGACAAGTCTTGCTTGGTGAGCATAATGTGGTGCATGTCCCTATTGAGATGGCAGCGGAAGACTTCAGCTTTTATTCCCAGAAGATGGCAGCCGCATTCTTTAGCATTGGAACACAAAATGAAACAATTACATCTAGTAGTATAGATTTACACTCCCCCTACTTCACTGTCGATGAAGAGGTTCTTCCCTTGGGAGCTGCTCTCCATGCTGCTGTTGCCATTTCGTACTTTGATCCACATGCATTGATGCAACATAAAGCATAGGCGTATTTTTCTTGAGCAATAATCTTGCTTGTAAATAAACTTCTTCGCGCAGCATTGAAGAAATGCTGTAATTGCATCTCCTTCATTCTATGATCGCAATGCAACTCGATCCTGAAGATGGATTTGTCTGATGAGAGGTATTCTTTTATTTTGTCTAAAGTTTTCTGCCGGGCTTCATCCAATTTTCCTGCTAACCTATGATTTAAAGAATTGTGCATCTGCTTGCGAGTGATTGTACTAGAGAGAAAAACAAAAGTTGGAATGGATTTTTTTTACTTATTGTTCTACTAAAGTAATCAGACTAACATTTGGTTCAGAATTAATACTTAAAACCAATAAGTTAAATGCTCTTTGGGAAACTCGTGAAAATTGAAGGAAAGGTGTCATTTAAGTCTTGAATGAAGGATTGGTAACATTGACCAACTTAAAGGGACAAACATAATTAGGAAACTTAATTAAGTTAATTTTGGATTTGATTAATATTTTCAAAACTTTCTAATTTTTCAAAAATACTAATCAACTCACACCCCTCTCCTCTCCAAATCAACTGTCTCTCTCCTCTCTCTTCTCTCTCTCGACAATTTCTCTCAACTCTCTCCCAACCAATAGTTCTACAAAATTTCTCCCTTCAATCACCGGCGACTTCAACCTCCGACGACAAATAGTTGGGCGAGTTTCTTTTTGACTTTCAACCATCAAATCGACGTGACAGTAGTGCTCTCCAGCGACAACAATTTCGAATTTTTTATCGTCCCATTTCTTCTTTCACAGGTAAAAAATTATGCCTTTTTAGTTATGAAGAAAAAGAGAAACTTGAGCAAACTTCTCTTCTAGTATTGGTTAACAATTTCAATATTTGTTGCTTAAATTTGAAATGGGGACTGAAGAAAACCCTAATTTCTGGCATTTTTCTCTACTCTTTTTGAAGTGAAATATAATTTTTGTTGTTATTGTAGTGTTGTATTGAACTGTTGATTCGATTTTTTAGTGTCTGTTGAGTTTTTTGAAGTTTGATTTTTGTTGTTTGTGTTTGTACAAACGCAAAACAACAATGTTGGTGTTTTTGGTCACTGTTGATGTTCTTGATGTGTCTGTTGTGTTGGTGTTGCTGGGTTATTTGTTATTTTTATTGGTAAAATGGTGTATTTGATATTAAATGGTGATATTGTTGTTGTTCTATTGAACAAAATTCTAGTACTATTTTTTTCTGCAATAAATTAACCATATGATGCAACAAATTAATCATCTGATATAATAGAGTAACCACTTGATGCAACAGATTATCCATCTAATGCAACAAAGTATCCATCCGATGCGACAGATGAACCATCATAATGGTACAGATGAACCATTTAACAGATCATTCATCTATTGGGATAGACGACCCTTCTGTTGAAGAAATCTAAACAATATTGACAGTTGATAATAGTTCCAACAAATAACTCATATGGTGCAACAGATGGATGGTCTGTTGCACAGACCAGTCATCTGTTTCAATAGATAAGTAATTTATTTTTATTGTTTCCAACAGATTACTCATCTGTTGCAACATGTTAGTTATATGTTGCAACAGACAACCTACCTAGTGCAACAAATGTGTGATCTGTTGGAACTGTTATTTTACTGTTGTACATAGTAGATTTATTGATATCCATTTTTTAATGATGCATTAATCAATTATAGTCTTTTTTATTTTTTTTGTTATTTTTAGATTATATAGCTCCCAAAAAGAAAAGAAAAGAAAAGAAAAGAAACTGAATCAAGTCCAAGCAAAGCAGCTAGGCTACATCCACCACTGTATGAGCTTGGTTTACAAGCGATATCCCAATCAGAAGTAGAAGATAATGAACATGGGGATGAAGAATATTTCAAAAGAGATGATCCAAGTGCTAATAGCTCTTCCACCGAAGAGTTGGTCAAAACCCTCAGCATTGATAGTTATCTTGTGAGAATGCAGTGCAATGGTGCCACATATTTAACTGGTGATTTCGTGGTTAAGTCATTCATGGAAAAATCTGTCGATGCCTTTCGAAAAATACTTCGAGAATAAAAATTGGGTGCTTATTTCATGAATAGCTGCTTTGGGCAATATCTTGATTTGCCGGAGAACAACAATGCTTGTTTCCAAATAAAAATGGTATATGATTTTCTCGAGTGTAGGTTTATATATGAAAATAAAGATAAGATGGATGTGGTGTGGATAAATTACTATGACATGCCTGTTTGTTTTGGTTGGAAAGGGTTTGTCATAGTTACTGGACTAAAATGTTATCCTCCTTCTCCTTCTCAAGTTATACCTATTCTAACCCAAAAAAAGCACCCCGCATACCCCAAAAAGGCAAAGGCAAGTCAAGTAATGGTGATGACTTGGTGTTCCGTGTTGGTCCAAGCTTCAAAAATAAAAATTTAATAGAATCATTGAAAGGTAAAAGACTTTCAAAGAATCACAAACAATCATTGTGCTTGGTTTGATCTATACATAATATTCTCTGGGCGAGAGACGTTAACAACAACATACCGCTTGGTTTAATAAAACTCTCTGAGGATCTTGAGGCATTTAACAGCTATCCTTGGGGTTATGAAAGCTTTAAAATGACTGTAAATATTGGTTGACTCCATTAACGCCAAAGACAGTCAACTTATATGGCTTTTCATGGGCTTCCATGATAAATATTTCTTTTATTATGATTCAGTTATTTTTTATTGAATAATGCTTTAGATTTATTAGCGTTATTTTATAGGCTTGGACATTTGAAGTCATTCCTTATTTGAGACCACAAGTGAACCACCAGGAAGAAGTTTCATGTCCAAGAATTTGAGATAGTTGTCAGCCAAAACTGATAAAAATATAAAATTTCTTGATCTCTTCAACCCTCTGAAGGAAGCAGTAAGTCTAATTCTAATTAAGTTTTTGTTTTGATTAATGATTTTTTAAAATGATTTAATCATTATTGTAATAGATGTACTGATTTATTTTAGATTGTGCATCCGTGACTTGTTCTGACCAATCGAGAGTTAATGATGCCATTTTTTCTTACCTTATGGTCTGTGCAAACTTTATCAGACCCTAAGGTCATTTATAGAATAAAAAAGGAATTGTTTGGAACAAAAGTCATCACAAAATTTTTTTTTGGAGGGTGGGCTTGTTGTTGTTGATGGTGTTGGTCGTGATAGAGCTATTGGTAGTGGTGGTGGTAGTTGCAGTGATATTGGTGTTGTTGTTGTGGGTAATGATGCTCCTCTTACAGTTTTTGAAACAACAACCCATTATGATTATTATCATACTGGTTATACAAATTTTGCCCCTTATAACGAATGTGCTGCATGCAAATGTCAAGAGTACAAGGCAAAACATGATGGAATGATTAATGCTATTAATTGATTAACTGCTTCTGTAAAGGAATTGACATCTAAGAGGAGTGTCATTCCATCAAAGAAGATTTCATATTCATACACTCCATTAGAGATTAAGGCGGCAATGAAGAGAAGGAAAGAAAATT
This sequence comes from Capsicum pubescens, assembly GCA_030864215.1. Classification (NCBI taxonomy): domain Eukaryota; kingdom Viridiplantae; phylum Streptophyta; class Magnoliopsida; order Solanales; family Solanaceae; genus Capsicum; species Capsicum pubescens. The sequence continues at coordinate 245,121,512 of CM061547.1, forward strand.
TCAAGGCATCATCAAGCATAAAAAAAAGTAAAATTGTAACTCCTGTATCTCTGTCTTGCACCTTTGATCAATGTACAAGGGCCATAGGGGATCAGCATGAGCTGAAAAAAGTGAATATATATCATCTGTTCCAACAGACAAACAGACACATATTTGTTTCAACAGCTGACACATCTACTGAAAATCATCAAACAAATTTATACATCTATTGCAATAATTGACTAACTTGTTGCATCCGTTGCATTGTCTGTTGCAACATATATCCGTCTGTTTCAACAAATCAAATAGATTTTCGTACTATTTTAATTTGTACCAACGCATAACCTATCAGCTGCAATAGATGAGTCATCTTTTGGGACAAATGAAACCAAGGCTTTTTAATTTTTCCAAACAAATGAGTCATATGTTGCAACAGATGAGTTATCTGTTGGGACAAATGAAACCAAGGCTTCCTACTATTTTAGTTTTTCCAAACAAATGATTCATATGTTGCAACTGATGGGTTATCTGTTGGAAATTATCATACAACTCTTCCTCCTATTTGAATTTGTCCCAACAAATGATCCATCTGTTGTAATAGATAGATAATCTGTTTGGGATAATTTAAAACAGGAGGAAGACCTGTATGATTTGCTTAAACAAATGAGTTATTCTTTTCCCCTTTTTTGTATCTCTGTGATTAGCATTAACAATTCTGGCTTTCCAGGTGGATGTCACTATAGAAGCTACTACTGAACAATATAATATCACAATTAATGATCCATCAACTTCTTCCAAAGATGAAGAAAATTGGATCCTGTCAGTCCAAGAGAACGGAAGAATTACTCATTTGAAGGGTTCAACATCTCAAACGAGGCTCCAAAAAAGCTAACAAAGTTGATCAACAACTAGTCAGAATGAATTGTCGATGGGCTGTTAAAGCATTATACCGGAAGGTACATAAATCATTTTTAAAAATATTGATTTATACAATTCTTGTTGTAAAAACATGACATTAACACATAAATCATGCAGAAAATAAAATGGTGAACACTACAAAGTGAACAAATCAGGTCTTGATTTTGATATGTTCGACTTTGTTGTTGCACATCCCAGAATAAAGAATTGGTTCTATTTGATATCATAGCCCCAAACTTATTGGAATGATGAAGTTTAAATGTCATACATCTTACTATTAATACTTTATTTAATTGCATCTGTGTATTAATTTTAGTGTCACGTAATCTGAAATGTTTGATAATATGTGCAATACATCGATGTCATTTTTTACAATCTGTAAAAGAAGGCTAAGTGGCAAATACAAGAACAATATAGATACACGAAAGACAATTATTTGTACAAAGTTTACATCAATAGTGCCTACGATAGGTATTGTCAACAACAACCGAAAGTTTCTCGAAATGAGGAATACTTAATCAACATCATCAAAGGTTTTAGCATTCCAGCTGACTTACCTTGGCATTTGGTTGACGAAGTATACATCCTAATCAATTGTGGTGATGAATTTCATTGGGTGTTGGTTGTCGTCATTCTAAAAGAGAGGTGCATCCGAGTTTACGACTCGATGTCGGGAAAGAGATGTTCTGGATCATCGTTTTAGATACAAAAGCTGGCCAAAATATTGCCTACTTACCTTTATATAAGTGGCTTTTTGGATCAAAAGGTTCGTATTGATAAGTTGACGATTGAAGCATACCGAGATAAAATGGGCAATCCATTTGATGTAGAATATGTTGAAGGAATTGCTCAACAACCTATTGGTAGCTTGTAAGTATCATGATTTAGTTTCATTTCATAATTTCACAACGCTTACATTAATTGCAAGGTATGGATTATTTGATTTTTACCAACGCAGGGATTGCGGCCTTTTTGTTGTCGGTTATGCCGAGTATTTGAGAGATGGATTACAAGTACCAAATGATAGACTTGATGCCGGATTACTCCGTAAAATATATGCTACTTTTTATATAAATACGAAGAAGTGAAAGCGCAGAAATCATACGCAAGCGACATTAAAGATCCACGACGATCAAAGTCGAATTTCATAGCACCGGATGAAGAACAACTTGTCCATATTGAGTAAATCTTAATAGCTTGAGTCTGTCAAAGTAATAACCTCACATCACCTTAGAAATTGTTGACATCAAAACTTAAATTGTTGATTTACTTATTGAGATTTGTACCCATAACAATTTTTTTATATTTCATTTATTTGTTGATTTATTTCATGTAATTTTTGAAGGCTTCAATTTATTTTATTTTGTCTATGAATTTTGTTTTATCCTTAGATTTGAACTTATTAATTGAAATAGAATACTAAATTCAAATATTGTAATAGATAATATATATGTTGCAATAGATGACATATCTGTAGGTAGGGGTGTACATAGGTCGGGTTGGTTCGGTTTTTATTAAAAAAAACAACCAACCCAATGATGTCGGTTTATTAAAACTATAAACCAAATCAAACCAACATAAAATTATTTTTTTCGGTTTAGATTTAGTCATTTTTTTTGGGTTTTTTATTTTTTTTCCAGCTTTTTTATAATCTTTAGTTTTTACAATTATATTGTGATCGAAGATTAGATCAAATATGTTTTTACTCATGTGCTAATAAAAAACCATAATTATGAAAAAATGAGGAGTGAAAAACTTTCTTGAAACTAAAAGTGAGATGAAGAGTGAAAAGTTTAGGTTTTAAGTTTATATTGAGTTTTCGATCATTTAATTAGCAATTAATGGACAAATATTACAACTTAAAGGCCCAAATCTAAATATATATCTACATCTACTTTCAAATTATTGAAAATTACTAAAACTAGTTGAAAGAGTATTTAAAAAGTAGATTATAATTAATATTTTATGTATAAAAAAGTTCAAGTATTATATATATATTATGTCGGTTTGATTCGGGTTCGGTTTGACCTTTTTTTGGTTAACACCAAATCAAACCAAGAATGATCGTTTTTTTTTCTAACTCCAAACCAATCAAACCAAGCCATAAGTCAGTTTTTTTTCTCGGTTTGGTTTGGTTCGGTGGTACGGTTTGACTTGACGGTTTAGTCTGTACACCCCTATCTGTAGGAAATTATCAAACAGATTTAGACATATGTTACATGTAGGCCATCTATTAGAAATTATCAAACAGGTCTTCCCACTGTTTTGATTTGTTCCAATAGATGACCTATTTGTTGCAACAGATAGACTCAGATATAAACATCTGCATAATGCAACAGATGACCAACCTATTTCAACAGATAAACTATCTGTTAGAAAAGATATACTAGACAATCTGTTGCATTATAAAAAAAAATTAATTTTTCATCAAATATGAAAAATTGTCACTACATGTAAAGTGAAGTGACTTGAAATAAAAATTATTATGGTGTTTGTGTTTCTACATCTTCTTTTTTATACATAGGCTCCAAGCATCTAGTTAGTACCCAATAAGCCCGAACCTCTTGTATATTTTCCACAACGTTATCGCACAGAAAGGTCGTTGGCTCCGCCATTTCTGTGTCGGTCAGTAAACATTCGATGTGTGCAAGCGCGTACGGCCCGCATGCAGAACCAATTTTATTTTTTGGAACGATCATGTCCTTGTTTCAACCTTCAAAATCCCATCTTTAATTCAACACTTTCACTGGCAAATGATTCATCAATTTACTTTACCTCAATAAGTTGGGGAACAACTCCAACAGTGGCTGCATGTGGGTGGAAAAATCAGCCTCGTCGAAGACAGTTAAGTTGCAGTCATAAACCTTTATCTTTCCCTCCTCGAATAGTATCTCAAGAGCTAGAAAATATTTGACCTCCACGTTTATGACTGCAAGAATCCTCTTTGCTTTGGTCCAGTCCTTGTTGTGTGGATATGACCTCCTTTCTCTAACATATTTAATCATATCTTAATCCCATTCGAACACAGAAACTAACGAATTAAATCCCGAGCCACCAGGAGTTAACGCTAGCACAATGAGCTTATCGTACCTATTCTTAAAATTATTGTAGAATTTATGGTCCATTATCCTATCCGCATAATCATAAGCATCCGGGAACGCTAATTGCCTACCCCTCATGAGTCAGAGAATTTCATCAACATACTGTGTTATAAGGAGATAATTTTTAAATAGGTTAGTAATTTTAAAAAAGAAAAATAAAGTGTAAAGATGCAATGGATGGATCATCTATTACACATGGTTCTCTGAATTTGTTAACAGATTACCCATCTAATGCAACTTATGCAACCGATGGATAATCTGTTGCAACAGAACCACCGCCAGTTGCACCAGAATACCCAGCTATTGCAATAGATGACATATCTATTGCGTAGCTTCTTCTTCATGGAGTAGATTAGAAGGCTAAGTTAGGAAAAGTAAACTTACTGTGTCCACGTACCACATGCCTATATCTATTATCTTCTTGAAGTCGTGGGGAAAAAGGTGTTAATGGTGAAGGTTCTTGCACGTTTCTTGGAATTTATGGTCTTTCTCAGAACAGCCTTCTGTTTAGCGTCAAGTTCTACGTATATGTCCGCCTTCTTCAATGGTCCTTGAACTTCAACAACTTTTAGAGAGGAGGAGTTTCAATTATCATATTTGAGAGTATACGTCTAATTGCTTTTTTCTTCTTCCTAACCTCCACTGTAGGAATGTATGGCTCCCTAACCTTCTTGGATGGTATGATATCCCTCTTAGATTTTAATTCCTCTACAACTTTAGCAATAACATCTATTCATTCAAAAAGCTTATCTTGTTTGTCCATGCAGTCTTTGCATTTGCAAAGAGAACATGAGGGTGAAAAGAGGTAAGACGGACCACTGTAAGGGTGATAAGAACCGGTGTAAGGGTGAGAGGGACTAGTGTAAGAGGTAATTTCAAACATATTTATTTTTCTTGAGCATCAACATGCTAATCATCACGACTGGAAAAAGCATGAGTGTAATGCTCCGAGTCTACACCTTGGACGTCACATGGTGCTTACAACCTCGAAAGATCACAAGCTAACCCATGTTTGGTACCTGTTATGAGCACTGAATAATAATACTGGAAATATATGCAGAAGTTAGGCTGAAAATGTCATAAGGTTCATAAACTGAATACTGATAATAATACTTAAAACACTGAATATCTATCTGAATTAATCTAGTTTGAAAGCCTCTAACTGTCTGAATATGGAGTTGATGGGACAAGTCCCCAACTAACTCTGACTACTAAACATACTAAGTCTGCTAAAATGCTGAAATAAAATAATATCCTCGATGGATGAGGACTCACTACTGAATCTGTCGTTGATATCCTGAGCTGCTAAGTATGATTAGGAACTCGTGCGTCTGAACCTATGATATGAGACATCATAGCCAAAAGAGAGCATGCGCCAGTACGTGAAATGTACTGATATACTAAGTGAGGTAAGGCTGATATATATGGGTTCATATGCATGAGATGATAACTGACTGGATGAACATCATGAAGTAACTGGATGAGTGTACATGCAAAACTGTAACTACTGAACATACTGAACATGCAATACCGTGCATGTAGATATACATTATGTATCTGAGATTATACTGTAACTAAGTACTGAATTTTGATGGTTGAGTAATTGATAATTGATAGCCATATTTCTGTAGAACTGACTGAGTTCTTTACTGAATACTGAGACTGAAACTGTAACTATGTGAGTGTTTATCTAACCGATATACCCTGATATAGACTGATTTGGGGTCCAACCTGTGACCCCAGTTAGAAGGGTATTAACACCTTGCCACGGGGTATTAACAAAGCTGGGTCAACCCTAATTTGGCAGGAAGACTCATGAAATATATATATGATTGCGTCAACCCTAGTCTGGCAGGAGGATGACTTACCCTACGTTGGCTACGTAGTTCTGTAATGCAGGAACTGCTACTAAGGGTCAAACCCTTTGCTGGCAAGAATGCCCCATCCCTGGATTTGCTCGGTGCTGAATCCTACTCCCAACTGAATCAACACTGAACTGATCACTAGACTGTACTAGACTTGACTGAACTGACACTGATCGTGTTGACTGACTGAACTGAACTGAACTGAGTTTACTGAGTTCTGTTAACTGACTGAATACTACTGTTCTTGACCTTTACTGAGACTATTCTATAACTACTACAACTAAGTAAACAACTAGATTTTGGGTAATAAATACCCCCAGGACTCGATAGCATCAATAATAAAGCATAGCAATAGTTAATTGTTCACAATTCAGTCACTGAGACATTTGTCAAACACTTGTAGGTCATGAACTTGTACATGAATGAGAACACATGCTAACATATCATGATTACATTATTCAATTCAATGGACATTCTATCAAACACTTGGGGAGCATAAATAATGCAAATGATAATGAACAACACATAAGCATCATGACTACAACTTAAACTTACAATTTCAAGGGTTTTGACACGGGAATTACATCAATCAACACACATGCTATCTTATGTTCATAAAACTTATAATTAAATCTTGAATTGAAACCCATACAACAACACAAACATGAATACAACGCAATTTGTGCATGTAAATCATGAATTTGTTAACTTGTAATTTTAGAAAGGGTTCTTGAACTCCAAGGGTGAATGAAAACCCAAGGATGAACACCTAACATACCTTGATTGAGAAATTCTTAGAAGTTATTGAGGGATTTCTTGTAAATTGAACTTGAATGTTAAAGGGGCTAGGGTTTTTATTGAAGGGAATGCTTTTGATTTTTGAGAGAATTTTGATAAATGAGGCAAAATGTTGTTTTGGGGCCTAAATCCCGTGTTAAAGTGATGGGAAAAGACTGAAATACCCCTCTAGACTTGGGATTAAATAAGCTGAAAAATACCCAGTGACGCGATAGGCGACGCACCGCATCGATGATGTCAACACGATCACCAACGCATCACGTCGATGGGTACGACGCGATAGTTAATGCAACGCGTCAAGATCGCGTTGACTTGCTGTTTTGGCTATCCAAACATGACTCAAACAATGTCCGAAAATTCTGAAACTCACCCGAGATTACCTATTGACAACCCTGATCATGAATCAATTGAAAAATCGATAATTTAAGACCGGAAAGATCATAAATAAGATCATTCAATTACAAAGGCTAAAAGTGCTTTTTAAGCCTTCAAACTTAACTGAATTTTTCTAAGTTTGGGACCTCTTTTGGCATGCTATATAGGATTGAAATGACTAGGACTTTGCGGGGTCTTACAATGAGCATCAACATGACTATCACCAACATCAACAACTCCACCAGCAACACCCCCAGAAATAACAGCCGAATCTGTTGCAACAGGTTGGTCATGAAGAGCCTCAACATTAGGCTCACCTTACCTAATTACTCTTCCTATGGCTGTTGCTCCAGCCAATTCCTTATTTATTAACTCTACCCTTGGGTATGCTATTGTATCAACAAGACTTAGAGTAATTAAAGAAGTCATCTTCAACTCTTGTTGAGTGGGTAAGATCCGTGAATGCACAACCTAAAGAAAGGGTAGATATGTTTAAATCAAATAATAATTTGCTGTCAGTTGGGCAATAGGTTAACACAGATAACTTATGCAACAAATGATCTTTATGGTACAACATATGATTCATATGTGGCAACAAATTAACCGTTTGTTGCATAAGTTGGATTGGATGGGTAATCTGTTAAGTCATGTTCAGAGAACCAAAGCAACAGATGGGTAATTTGTTATGAAAAATGACCCATCTGTCGCAACAAATCACCAATTTGTTGCACCACACGGGTAATCTGTTAAGATAAATTGCAACAGATTATATCTGTTGCTACATATGAATTATCTATTTCAATATCTTTCTTTGAGTCAAATTATTTTACTTGAAAAAAGACTTACTGCATCATCCGAAGGATTAAAGAGATCAATCTTCTTAATTTTCGTGTTGCTCTTTGCAGCCAACCACCTAAGGATCCTTGTATAAGAAACCTCATCCGGGTAATCCTTGACCTGCTTTCGGAGGGGATGAATGACTTCAAATGCCTAAGCCTAAAAAATATAAAGACAAAGCAAACCAAAAAAAGTCATAATAATTATTCAATATAAACTAATGCAAGAGTATACAAATAGTGATTAAATTTACCATAAAATCCCAAGAAAAGCCCTACAAGGTGATCGTCCTTGGGGATAGCTTTGTTAGTAAATATTTGACAACCAATTTGTAGCTATCATATTTCTAGGGATAATTGATGAATTTCTTAGGATCCTCAGAAAGCTCCAACAAATCATCTTCTATAACTTTGTTGATGTCTCTTGCCAATATAACGGAATGGACAAACCAAAATAAGCATAATTGCTCCTTGTACTTCTTTGGTATGGCTCTATCCTTAAGATCTTGTTATAACTTCGTGGCTCTGTAGCCACATACAACAGTGTCCAACAACCCGTCTATTTTTTCCTTGCGTTTGTTGGTTTTGGTGGGTGGTTCCTTGGACAATGCCTTGCCTTTGTTTTATGGTGGTGGTTTAGCTATCCTGCTAGCCTTGAACTTTTGCGGGGTGTTTCCTTGATGAAAGATTCTTTTGGACGATCGCATCTCAAGCATGTCACTATGGCAAACTCTTTTATGCCAAAACAAATCGGCATGCCACAGTAGTTGATCCAGATTTCATCCATTTTTTTGCCCCTCCCCCCTCCTACTTTAAATCTTTGTCATCCCCCCACGTACTTGATCCTGCACTTGAGAAGATCATATACCAAGCTCATTTAAAAACGAGATTATTGTCCTTAGGCAGCTCAAGAAAGTGTCCAAAGCAGGTCTTCTTAAAAAATTCATCTAGTATTTCCTTCTTCATAGTATTCCTAAACTCATCAAAAGGTTTCCCAACTGAGATTTAAGTACAAAATCACCAGTTAGTTCTGCAGGGTCATCTATCGACATCGCAATTTAAAACCTGTCAATACTAATAGTCTTGATAGGATCATATTGGGATTTTGATCTTAATTCATGTCCCATTGGTGATGTATTATCACCATGTTGATCATTATCATCTTTCTCATTTTCTACTTCCTCATCTTCTTGTTTATCTTTTTCTTCTTCCTTTTTACTTTTATTTTCCTCACCAGCTTTTACATACCCTTCTCCACCTCCCTTAATATTGTTTACATAACTTTCCTCAACTTCACTTTTTCCTGACTGAGATTGTTTTGGAAGTTCCTCTGAATCCATCTGTACTCTAGCCTTTTTTGTTAGGTGGTCAGAAGTTGATCCACTTTCAGTTTCTTTTCTTTTGGGAGACATCTTGTAACTATAAACAACAGAAAAACAAAAAATACATTACAATTGACGTCTGCATAATTTTTAAAAAAAGGTAAGACAAATTTCAATAAATTTTTATATGCAACATTAGAAAAAAAATTCCAACAGATAACCCATTAGTTGGAACATAAGAATCATTTGTTTGAAGACTTATTTAATATCTCCCAACAGATGTTCCACTTGTTGCAATATATGGACCACCACCACCACCACCACCAATGCCACCGAGACCACCAACACCAACACCAAGACCATTAAGACCACCACCAATGCCACCGAGAACACCAACACTAACACCAATACCAACACCAAGACCACCAATACTACCAAGACCACCACCACCACCACCAATGCCACCAATACCAATACCAAGACAACCAATACCACAACCAATGCCACCAACACTACCAAGACCACCACCACCACCACCAATGCCACCAATACCAATACCAAGACAGCCACCACCACCACCAATGCCACCAGTACTACTACCACCACCAAGACCACCAAGACCATCAAGACCACTAATACCAACACCATCCAACAATACCAAAACAGTCAATGAAACACTACGATAAAAATTAGGATTTTCTCGGGTTCTTCCTACATTTTTATCATCAAAACTAAAAATTGTTAACCTATTCTTGAAGATAATACAACTAAAAGTCTTTTTTTTCATCACTAACTAAAAAGTCCTAATTTTTTTAAAAAGGAACAAATGTAGAACTCTTCTTGAACTCTGTTACCTGCAAATCCAGAGAAAACGATGGATACAAGCAAGAATGAAGTCAAAATTAACAACTATGTGGTAAAAAATGGGAAGAAAATTGATCTGTTATGAAGGGTTGAGCAATATATTGGAGTAGTTGTTGTTTGTATTGTTGAGAGAGAAAAAAAGAGCGAGAACTGGAGATTTGAAATGATGATACATTTTTTTCGCAAATGGATGATTTGTTTGGGTTGAATTATATTTTGAAAAAGAATGACAAGTTTTGAAAATATTAATTTGGTCCGAATTGAACTTAGTTAATTTTTTAAAAGATATAAATAGTTAATTTTTTAAAAGATATAAATTTTAACTGTTTCATCATAATAAATTGTATTAAGTTCAATTGAAATACTGATGAATTTAATATTAGCTTAATAATAAGTTAAATGAATTTAGGTATTTCAAATAATAAGTTAATACGAATCGTTTCAACTCAGATTGATCGATTGACGACTCGGGTCAGGAGGAATGCAATACCAACATCATGTAATTATAGCGACTCAATTGAAATTATAGTTAGACCTATGAACTCATCCATAATTCTAGCTAAATGAATTTAGGTCTTTCAAACCATAAGTTAATACGAATCGTTTCAACTCAGATTGATCGATTACGATTCAGGTCAGGAGGAACGCAATACCAGCATCATGCAATTGCATCAACTCAATTGAAATTGTAGTTGGACTAATGAAATCATCCATAATTCTAGATAAATTAATTTAGGTATTTCAAATAATAAGTTAATACAAATCGTCTCAACTCAGATTGATTGATTACGACTTAGGTCGGAAGGAACGTAATACCAACATCATGCAATTGCAGTGACTTAATTGAAATTGTAGTTGGATCTATGAAATAATCCATAATTATAGCTAAATGAATTTAGGTATTTCAAATAATAAGTTAATACAAATCATTTCAACTCAGATTGATCGATTGATGACTCAGGTCAGGAGGGACGTAATACCGACATCATGCAATTGCAGCGACTCAATTGAAATTATAGTTAGACCTATGAACTCATCCATAATTCTAGATAATGAATTTAGGTATTTTAAATAATAAGTTAATACGAATCATTTCAACTCAAATTGATCGATTACGACTCAGGTCAAGAGGAACTCAATACCAACATCGTGCAATTGCAGTGACTCAATTGAAATTATAGTTAGACCTATGAACTCATCCATAATTCTAGATAATGAATTTAGGTATTTTAAATAATAAGTTAATACGAATCATTTCAACTCAAATTGATCGATTACGACTCAGGTCAAGAGGAACTCAATACCAACATCGTGCAATTGCAGTGACTCAATTGAAATTATAGTTGGACCTATGAAATCATCCATAATTCTAGCTAAATAAATTTTGGTTTTTCAAATAATAAGCTAATGTGAATCATTTAAACTCAAATTGATCGATTACAACTCGGCTCAGAAGGAACGCAATACCAACATCATGCAATTGCAGCGACTCAATTAAAATTATAGTTAGACCTATGAACTCATACATAATTATAGCTAAATAAATTTAGGTATTTCAAATAATAAGTTAATAAGAATAGTTTCAACTCATATTGATCGATTACAACTCAGGTCAGGAGGAACGCAATACCAACATCATGCAATTACAGTGACTCAATTGAAATTATAGTTGGACCTATGAAATCATCCATAATTCTAGCTAAATGAATTTGGGTATTTCAAAGAATAAGTTAATACAAATCGTTTCAACTTAGATTGATCGATTGACTACTCGAGTCAAGAGAAACGCAACGCCAACATCATCCAATTGCAGTGACTCAATTGAAACTATAGTTGGACCTATGAACTTATCCATAATTCTACCAATGAACTCAATTGAAATTATATTAAAATAAATGTTCAACCTATTGCAACAGATGACTCAGCTGTAGTAGATTATCAAATAGACGTTGCCATCTATTGCGACAGATGACTGAGCTGTTGGAAATTATCAAACAGATATTAAAATTTGTTACAACAGATGACTTATCTATTTTAAGATCTTTTTTTTATTTTAAAGAAATTTTCTATCCTAAATAAAATAAAATAAAATAAAATACTAAGGCGGTAAAAAATATTTCTTAGATAACTCAAAAATCACATCCTTGAGTTGTCTTATTATGTATTTTCAATGTCATCGTCTCCTTTCTCCCCTCAAAGTTATTAATGAATATTTAAACCCATCTCTAGAATTATCTCTCTTTCAGCTATAAATTAATTCATCTCTCTTTTTTCTCTTTCTCTCCTCTTTAGGGTAATCACAACTGTCTCTTTTTTTTTCTCTCTTTTTTCTCCTCTTTTGCATGAGGATCCTTTCGAATCTAAATCAATTTATATCTTTTCTCAACTAAAATTGGTGTTTTGATCTCTTTGCTTTTGACATTGCAGGTATGTTTACTATTGTTCTTTCCTTCTCGTCTTCTTCTTTGCAAGTTAGTTAAATTAGTTATTTACATCTATTATTTTTATTTATTTTCCCATTACCCATATCCTATTTATTGAGAAAATTAAAGGAAATATGACTTTTAAGTCTTGAATAAACGAACCATTATTTTTATTAAAATATGCAAAAAAAAAATCATCTATTGGGAGAACTTAAAAAGCTTTGTTGGTAGTATCATTTTTTTGTACGTCTTTTGTTCGTTTCTTTGTTATTGATGTTGTTGTTGATGTTGTTAGTGGTGTTGATGTTGTTGGAACATGTGGTGCTGGTGTTGTTGATGGTGTTGGAACAGATGGTGTTGGTTCTTTATTGTTGATGTTGTTGTTGATGTTGTTGCTGATGTTGCAGCAACTGATGAATCAGCTGTTGGAATAAATCCAATAGCTCTTCCAATAAAAGACCCACTTGTTGCAACAAATAAAGAAACTATTGGAACAAATCAAACCACTAGCAAGACTGGTTTGATTTATTCCAAAAGATAACCCATAAGTAGCAACATGTCGGCCATCTGTTGCCACAGATGCATCACCTGTTGCAATAGATGACTCGTCTGTTGAACAGATGGGCCATCTGTTGGAATTTTTGTTGTAATATGTTGTATTTATTTAATTTTGTGTTACCTTTTTTTCAAAATTAGGCAGACATCAATTGTAATGTTCTTTTTGTTGTTTTATTATTTGACATCAATTATTTTTCTCTTGTTTGTTGATATAAGGAAGTGAGAGTTAATCAACTTTTGTCTGACCAAGATTTGATCAACTTTTGTCCGACCAACACAAAAGGCTAGAGTAAAGATGGGTTTGGAGGAATAAGCTTCTTACAGATGGAACCACTCCATATGTGGGAGGTACGTATTACTGATCATGTTATCGTGAAAACGCGCATAGAGTACACTGATTTTGTGAATGTTGTTTCTTTTCAATTAGATATTGATCATTCAAACAAGATACCTGTAATTTTACAGTTAAGTTTGATAAGCCTGAACTGATAAGGCTGAGGGACCTTGTAGGTGGTGTCGATATCTTGTTACGGTTTAATAATGGTTTTACAAATGTTTATGTGTCAAGTTTGTTGAAAGGATCAAGTTTTGGTGGCATTATAAAAATATTCAACAGTGATTGGACTGATTTTAAGGGTTCAATGAATTTTTAAAAGGCCTCTAAAGCATCGTACTGCTACAACTAAGAGCGAAAATCAATATAGTTATTGTCCTAGACTAAACTTATATAGTTGGGTTGCTCGGGATAATGATTATACAACAGAAGGTGTGGTAGGAGAATACCTGTGAGTAGGGGTATACATAGGTCGGGTTGGTTCATTTTTTATTAAAAAAACAAACAAACCAATCATGTCGGTTTATTAAAACTATAAACCAAATCAAACCAACATAAAATTAGTTTTTTCGGTTTAGGTTTTAGTCGGTTTTTTAAGGTTTTTCATTTTTTTTATTTTTTTCATTTTTTTCATTTTTTTTATAATCTTTAGTTTTTACAATTATATTGTAATAGAAGACTAGATCAAATATGTTTTCACTTATGTGCTAATGAAAAACCATAATTATGAAAAAATGACGAGCGGAAAACTCTCTTGAAACTAAAAAGTGAGATGAAGAGTGAAAAGTTTAGGTTTTAAGTTTATATTGGATTTTCGATCATTTAATTAGCAATTAATGGACAAATATTACAACTTAAAGGCTCAAATCTAAATATATATCTACATCTACTTTCAAATTATTGAAAATTACTAAAACTAGTTGAAAAAGTATTTAAAAAGTAGATTATAATTAATATTTTATATATATATATATATATATATATTATGTCGGTTTGATTCGGGTTCGGTTTGACCTTTTTTTGGTTAACACCAAACTAAACCAAGAATGGTCAGTTTTTTTCTAATGCCAAACCAATCAAACCAAACCATAAGTCATTTTTTTTCTCGGTTTGATTTGGTTCGTCGGTTTGATTTGACTTGACGGTTTGGTATGTACACCCCTACCTGCGAGGGAAAGGGGAGTTGATCGAGATTATATCATCTCAGACCTTATTAAAGAAGAAACACGGGGTACCAAGGAACGTGTAAAGAATCTACATGATGAAATTGAATTAAAACATGAAAAATCTGAATGAGGTGCAAATATGAAACTGTATCCAAAAATAAAAATTCATCGGACGTCTCTCGTAAAATAAAAATACTGCAGTTATCCACTTTGCTAGGGAACTGCGACTAGTTAGCGCGGTCGGAATGATCACATCCAGAAAAAATAACAGAACACCAAGAAAGCAGCTTTGCGGACACCGAGGGTTGAAGTGATGTACAATAAAGAATAATAACTTGTACCAAGAACTTCTGAAGTTAAAATAAAGAATCAAGCCAAGGCGAAAATTTTAGAAGTTACACTTGCATCTTAGGCCTTCAGTTTGTGGTTCTGGTCACGTCAGTCTCAGTAAAAATAAAAAGGCTTGGGATTTCTTTCCAACTTCATACCTTTTTGTTTCAACTGCTATTGACCTGATCAAAAGCACAAATAGAAGGCATGGGATACAAGTTAAAATTCAGAAATTATCTCTTTGGTTTAATTCCTTATCTTAACTTCAGAAGTTCTTGGCAGGTTTTCTTTCTTTACTGTACATCCTTTCAACCCTCGGTGCCCGCAAAACTGCTTCCTTGGTGTTCTATTATTTTCTCTGGAGATGATCATTCTGACCACGTTAACTAGTTCCAGTTCTCTAGCAAAGTGTCCAGCTGCAGTATTTTTCTTTGAGAGAGACGACTGACGGATTTTCATTTTTTGATATACTTTCATATTTGCACTTGATTCAGATTTATCATGTTTTAAGTCAATTTCATCGGCCAGATTTGCTAGAAGTTCTTTGCTTGCTATGTTTCCTCTTTAATAAGGTCTTAGATGATATAGTCTTTCTTTAACTCCCTTTTCCCTCACAGGTATTCTCCTACGGCTTCTTCTGGGGTATAATCATTTTCTCGAACAACCCATCGATATAAATTTAGGCCAGCGGAATTTCTATTGGTTTTCTGTTCTTGTTTGCTGCAGTGGGAGGCTTTGAAGGCCTTCTCAAAGTACAGTGCACCCTTAAAGTCAGTCCAATCGCTATTGGATCTCTGCAACGCCACCAAATATTGATTCCCTCTCAAAACTTGACAAGCATAAACATGAGCAACAATCGTCATTAAATCGTAACAGGGTATCGAAAATATCTTCATGGTCCCTCGGCCTTATCAATTCAAACCTATCAAACTTAACAGTACAATGCAGGATCTTATTTGGATGATCAATGCCTAATCGATTAAAAGTTGCATTAATAAAATTATTGTACTTTATGTGTGTTGTCAAGATAATCTTATTAGTAATACATAACTCCCACACATGAAAGTGGATCTATCCATCTGCATGCACTTTATTCTTCCTACCCCATATTTGGCTTAATTTGAATAAACAGATAACTAACCTATTGCAACAGATGACACATCTGTTAAAATTATCAAACAATTATAGACATCTATTACAATAAATGATCAATCTGTTGTAAGAGACGACTTATCTGTTGAAATTAATCTAATCGATATATACATCTGTTGCAACAGATTTCCAATATATTGTAAATTATCAAACAGATGAAATATATTTTGCAACAGATTGTCCATCTGTAGGATTTATTTTAAATCCATTTTTAAATTTACATAATAAAAAAGTCACATGTTTTATTTAATTAAGGGATGTAATTATTAAAAAAGAGGTGAACAGTCGTGGCTTTTTGACTAACCCTTTCAAATTCAACCCTCTATAAATAGGTCCCTCTTTACTCCTTCAGTCTACTGCACTTCTAGATATGACTGATCTGGATTTGAACAAGGTGATTATGCGCAACTCCTTGAGAGAACTTGAAAGGAAGATTCATGAACTCGGTGGGAGTTGGGCGCCATGAGAGCAAGGCTAGGGAGGGTCCTACTGCTGTCGGATGACAATTGGTCGGTTGACTATAATAATAATAATAATAATAATAATAATAATAATAATAATAATAATAATAATAATAATAGTAGTAGTAGTAGTAGTAGTAGTAATAATGATGATAATAATAATAATTAGGTTATATATTTTTTTTTAGAATATGTATTTTATTTTATTATATCGGATCTACCTAACAGAGGAACCTAATGTATGTTTAGTTTTTTATTGTATATTTGTATATAATGGATTCAAAAATCTTTGTATGTTTGGTCGACTTTGGTTTTTTAATTCTTATTTATTTTTTATTCTATCTATTCCTTATTCTCAATATGTCGACGGTTAGAGGTGGAGATTGAGCGTTTGTTACAATGGATGGGTCATATGTTGCAACACATGATTAATCTATTGCGACAGATTAACCATATATTGTGACAGACGGATGCAAGAGTTGCAACAATTCAATAAAAACAGAAAAGCTAAAAGACATGACTTTTCACAATAATAAAAAAAGTCATCAGTTAGATTTAATTATGACTTTTCACAATAATTGAAATGTCACCAGTTAAATTTAATGAAGAAGGTGAACAATCCTGACTTTTTGCTTACCACATTTAGATCCAATCCTCTATAAATAGGTCCCTCCATACTCGTTCATTCTACTCTACTTTGTTTATTTCTTGCATTTTGTCTTTCATATTACATCTTCAACTACTTCTCTTCAAAGACCAGATTTCTTTCTCGTTGAGGTAATTTTTTTTTATGTGTGTGTAAATCTACCAGTTAGTAGTATGCGTTGTATTACATTCGGACTCCCTTCTTTACTTTTGTGTTTATGTTTTTTGCCAATTCATGCGTGTTCTAGCTATGGTTGATCCTGTTTGGGACATTGCTATTTTGCGCAACATCGTGCAGGAACTTCAGAGGCACGTTAATGAACTCCAGTGGAAGTTGGCCACCTTGAGAGTAAGGATGCTCCGAGAGATTTGAAGGTTGAGGAGGGCCCTGTTGCTGCCGGTTGACGATTGGCCGGCTGAGAATAATAATAATAATAATTACAATAATAATAATAATAGTAATAATAATAATAATAATAATAATTAGGTGATGTCTTTTTCTTTTAGCATATGTATTTTTATTTTTCTATATCGGATCTACCTACCTAATGTATTTTATTTTTGTTTAATGCAAAATTTATGTTTGGTCGAGTTTGAATTTTTAATTCTTATTTAATTTTCATTCTATCTATTTATTCTTCTCAACAAACATGTCGACGGTTGGATATAAAGAACAATTTTGAATCCAGTAGCAATAACAAGAGTTTTGAGTTCTTTCAATAGATGGGCCATCTGTTGAAACAGATTGTTGTGTTTATGGCAGAAACTATATTATGTTGCTCCAACAAATTACCCATCTGTTGCAACAGATTGAATATCTGTTGAAGGAATACATTCCAGTTTGATGAACTGTATTGTGTTCTTCCATCAAATGTCCATCTATTGCAACATATGGGTAATCTAGTGAAAATAATTTTGTGGTATGTTGTATTTAGTTCCTGCTTTACCTCTTTTAATTGATGCACAAGTTAATAAAAAGAGAAAATGCATCAAAACCCCCCTAAACTTGTTTGTCCAACTTACTTTACACCCTTAACTTCACGGGTAATTATATGCCCTCCTTAACAACTTAAAAGTGTATTAAATATCTCCCTAAGCTGAGAGAGTGTACTTACTTTTCAAAAAGAGCGTGAGAAGAGGGAAAAAAATCGAAATTAACATAATCACACACGTGGCACTTTCTTATTCGCCAATATATAATATTCTTTTTTGATATATTAATTTTTATTTTTTGACTTATTTGTAAAGTAAGTGTATTTAACTATTAAAAAAATCAATTCAACTATACATGTGGCATAATTTAATTAGAGGTTATTAATTATTAATTTAATTTTTAGTGGGACCTTCTTTTAATTTCCTTTTCCTTCTTCTTCCTTATTTTCTTTCATCCTTTTCATCCAAAGAGCAGAGATGCACCATTTTTCACGATGAACACAGATTAAAATTTTTACCTGATAATTATTTGGTGAATCTCTCGATATTTAATTCGCTTTCTATTTCTTATGTTTTTAATCCATAATTTTAGAATTAAATAAAATAAAGATGAAGATTTTCTTCTTCTAAAAAGCAAATCACCATTTAATATCATCTTAATCTCTCAAAAACTTCTCCAACCTTACAACAGTTTTTCTGACCTCTATTACGGAAAAAATGAATCTTTAGCTGCACAAGGAAAGGAGGTGATGATACAACAACAAAAAAAATATGAAATTTGTGGAGAAGAAGATCGTAAGTGCAGATCTTTGACAAAAAGTGAAAAAGATACGAATAGATTGTCGAAAATTGAATCTTCGATAATAAATTAAATTGATATGAAATTTGCGGAGAAGCTTGATTTTTCGGTCATCAATGATGAAATCACTGTTAAAGAAGAGATAGGCACCCTTCAAAGAAATCTCAATTTTTTCGAGCTGAAATTTCAAAGTAAACCCTTAATGGATTTTTCGATTCCAATGGACTATTGAGGGTTCAAGTTTGATGTACTTGAACAAAGTAAAAGAGATGTTGCCATGGATGTATTTGAATATAGTAGTATATGCAAGTCACTCTCACTCACTAAGTTTCAAGAATAATGGAAGAAAAAAAAGATAAGAAAAAAAAATTAAAAACAAGATTTAACAGGTGGAGGTGCGTGTAGAACACCTCCCACCACAAGTGTGGTTCTCTATTTTTATGGAGGTATTAAATTCACTTGAAGTGAGTTTAAGGGGGTAAAAATTATACGTAAAGTTAAAGTGTTAAAGTAAGTTGTGACTATAAGTTCAGGGGGGTATTTATGTTTTTTTCCTAATAAAAAAGATATTTTATATAATAAATAATAAAATTTACGTTCACAATAATGATTTAAAAATATCAAAGTTCATAACAAATAACAACACAAATTTTGCTATTACAACGATCATGGTGGATTACGATCTGGACATGTAGTTCTTTTGTGGCCAACGTTCTTACATATGAAGCACTTACTTTTTCTTGATGGGAATGATTCTCAGACTCCACGCCTTCTCTTTTATCACCTTCTTCTTGATTTGATAGTGCTTGGGTCAATATATGGAGGAGGTATTAATCTTTCCAAAAGCTCTACAAGAACAACCCAAGATTATTCGAGAGGCACCAGATTAATATTCTCAATATATGCCATTATATATTTTTCCACTGAATAATATGAAGGCGAGCACTTATAAATTTTAGTTCCATATTATGCATCGTATAAGCCTCACAGCACTGCCATAGCATATGGACAGGGTATTCTTTCCAAGTCAAGAACTCTGCACATACAAGATCTTGTTTGAAGATTAATCGTGGCAACATCACCATGATCGTCGATACTGAACTTGTAATTTGCTATCTGATGAGCAAATAACCTATTCCCTAAACTGATGTTTGTTGATAATTATTTTTTCGCTTCTAGAACAAATATGGTTCCTGCGTTTGCAAACTGCACACGCCTTTCGTGAAATAATTTTCCATAATTTTTGTTTATTTCATCAAATAGCGCCACGATGAGAAATTCTCTTTCAACGCTAAATGATGAATTCACTGATTCAACAATGTTTGACGTCATAATATTACACATATACAAAAGAACCACTTAGTACGTCATCATACTAAACCTGTAACTTAAACGAGATATAAAATCATAAGAATGTACCTATTTTCCGGACAGAATGCCTAGCTCTATCTCTCGAAACTGACATGTACGAGATGTTTTGCTTCCTTGGAATGCATATCCACTATTTGATTTAAATGGTCAAAAAACTCATCTCTATTATATGCTTTAACTACTCTATAAAAAAGGGTCACAATCTTTTCGTTGTGAAAGTTATTTTGAATATTATCTCCAAGATGTCTTATGCAATAACTAAAGTGAGCTTAAGTGTAGAAAATTGAACCCATCTTTGGGATACTTGGATGCCTATCCGAAATAAAACACAACTCTTTGGTATCTTCGACGCAGCTTCATATTTTTTCAAAAAAAATCCATACGAGACATCACATTCCTTGCCGCTACACAAAAAAGAAACAAGAAAGATGTGTCTCTCCGCATTCTGTGCCACCACTGCTAGCAAAACTCCATTATACTTGCTCCTCAAGAAGGTCCCATCGATGACTATGACTTTTCTCAAATGTTGAAAACCAAGAATCCAAGCACCATCGGATTTAAAAAAGTACTTGAACCTTCCGTTTTCATCAACATGCAACACCATCTTACTTTCGGTATTTGTGGACACAAGCATGTAACGATAGGTATTGAGGACTGCATACCCGTGCTTATGTGTCCCCCTAACAAGTTCTTGGTAATATCCATGGTCGTATATATCTTTCAATAATTGACTGTAACACCTAATTCTGTAAGGAGTTGATTGGTCATATCACTTGTAGAAGGACCTTTGCCATTGGAGAATCTATTCTGGAAATATTGATCGAGGACCTCTGCTGTGGCGTAGAGATTTTGGCCCGTAATGTGTTCCGAACCACATGTGTGATACTTTTGATAAACATTAATGATGAATCTTTCAAAGCTTAAGTATTTCACAACCCTCAAACACCACTTGCAGGTCGGATTAGCACATCTAACGGAAAAGACTTTGCTCGAACTAATCACCTTCTTTACTCTGAATTTTTTTTTCAAGCAAACAATAAATAAAGAAGTGGATAGTTCTTTCTTATCCTTGAATGACATTCCCTTGTAAAATCCAGTCTCATCATCTTGACAATTGCCCGACTGTGTTGATTGAGAAGAACTGTCCACCGTATTGCTCGCAACAACGGGCGTAGGTGTTTGATTATCATCTAGAATATTCATGTCCAAATCATCTAGTTTATCATCAAAGATGTCTTGTTGTTGTTGTTGTTCTATAGTCTGCTTCTCGTTCTCTTTCAGTTTTTTCAATCACGTACATCCTTAACACCAGTGTAGCTGAATCACTAAGATAAGCATGCAACGGAACCTGGTCGGTTATCTTGAAAGGTAGTATTCTCTGATTTTCAAAGGAGTTGTGCTTGTAGATGATGACGAGTTCTTTCGGTTGATAATTCAATCCACAATAACTGATGATTAAGTTCATAAAAACATCATACGAAACATCACTACTATCGTCTCTAGAATTTCACCCTCTTTCTAATGCCATACATATCGATTGCTCTTCTCGATCCATTCACCATGACAATCCACCCCTATTTTTATTGATTCCTCGATTAGTGGTACCTAAATAAACATATTTGTTAAAAAAAATTTAATAATGACATCATAATAAAATTAATAGTGATTTTGTAGTGTCGTAACATGAACCCTGATAGTGATTTTAGTATTTTCGGTACATGAAATGTACAAAACTCCCACCATCTTTTTTTGAATTATTTCTTTTATAAAAAACTCCTATTGCAAAAAATCTTTTTTGAAATTTTCAAATTATGAATGCTTGTTAAAGGAAATAAAGGCAAAATCTTTTTGATGTTTTATTTTTTGAGTAAATGAGTGCAAAAGGTAAAAAAATATTTTTGAATTTTTGAATTGTGAAAAATAAAAGTCATAAAGAACACTAAAAAAAACTACGAAACTCTTTTTTTTACTCATTTTTTCTTCTTTTTTCAAACTTTTCCTTGCCTACACTCTTTCTTTTAATTCTAGCACATGTTTTCCCCAAATCAGTCCGTCAAATGACCCTGTTACCCTCAAAGATACAAAAATTAGCACATAAGGATGCTTTAGGGGTAAGTCTCCTACAAAGGGCCAAGTGGATCCCACTAAGTCTCAATATGATGCAGATAAGCATGACCTAAAGACTGACTTTGGTTAGGGTCCACTAACAAGATTGTTCGGGGGAGTGTATGGTTGATAGTGGCTGCAATAACTTTCCACCTACTCTATACACCCAATGGCTCGCCCTCCTAAAATAAGGGTGACTCAACTAGAGGTCGTGTACACACGTGTACTACGAGACTTTTTACGAAAGAATGACTCTGGGTAATGCACACGATGTCAAATATAAAGCGGTAACACATAAGAGAAAATATGTAAACATGTAGCACGTAGGCACTCAAACATGATAAAACAATAACACAAACAATAATAGATTGTCTATACACCCATAGTATGAAACTAAGCCGATATAACTAAAAATAAGCTTAAATTCTAAAAAATATCCCCAGCAGAGTCGTTAGAGCTGTCACAACCCCTTTTTTTACCAAAAAAAAATACGATTTTAAGGTTGAAAAGGTCTTTATTATTAAGTGCCAAAAGATAAAATTTGTTACGAAAAGGAATTTTTTTATTTACACTCAGAGTTGCCACTTGACATAAATTTGGTGTGCTAAGTCACCGTTGGAAAACCTTTTCAAAATGGTTTGACTCTTTAAAACTGATCCATGAATAGAGATTCTGGTTAAGGAATTTTGTTGACAGAGGAAAAGATGTGAGCCACCCCTTGATCCCGTGGTTCGACCACGATCGCTTCGTGGAGAATATTGGCTAGTCTGACACTATGATATGAATAAACCACATAAAACGCACAAAACAAACAAACGAAACAAATAAAATAAGTCCAAAAAAATAGTGTCCAGTCCAATTATTACGGTCCGAAATAAAAGATACTGAAATAAACTTATGCTAACCTACACTAGTCCTAAACTATGCTCTACCTGATACCTCAGTCCTTGATCACAAATATCCTTTGAGTACAAGATACTTAGGGGCATACCCCGGTGAATAAGTATAAATGGCCTCGGGGCATTCCCTAGCTAAATGAATACATTTTTCAATTTCAAACGACAAAATGAAACAATCTCAAACACAAAAAATTCAATCATTCAACAATCGTCAATTTCTACGGTTTGCCTACCCAACTTAGTATTTGTCTACCCATTTGACTGCCTAATCATGATACTATCGTGTTCAACAACATCCATGTTCAAAATAATTAACGTTTGCTTTTTATCAATTTTCAATTTTTGCCGCCCCAAATAGCTGATTTTACCTCTCGAATGAGATATCATTTCATCACATAGTTCATAATCAAAGGAATCAAACAACAAATCAAACAAGTAGCAATTTGTCACCAATCAAGATCAACCAACATACGATATTCAATCCGATGCATCGGATATCATCAACAATGAAATAAAAAGAGGAAAAGAGTAAAATTGGACCTCAATTTGAAGCTTTCAAACTCAATATTACTCGAATAAAGAGAGTACGCACCCAAAAACCTTGAGTTGAACCTCAACAATGACCAAACTCGACTCGGTATCGATAAATACAACCCGAACAGGTTTGGAAACCGATGGAAAGCCTCACAATAAATGAACCGCAAACCCGAACAGAAATCAAACACGACAGAAGATCTCAATTCGAATCCCAAATCATTGATTTCCAACTAAACTTGTACGAATCTCGCCGGAATCGGGGCTGGGTTCTCGTTTTCATTTCGTCGGAGCTCTGGCGAGCTCTGGCGGTGGTATAAACCAAAGGATCGGTTTAAACTTCCAGTGCTGGTGTTGTCTTACGATGAGAACTCACTGAAAATTGCTTCCCCGTCGTCCCCTTTTGCTCAATCCTGATTACTCCCGCTCTCTCTGTTTTCTTTCCCAATTTCGATCATTCTTAGCTTTCTCTCTCAATTCTCTTCGATCTGAATGTATGTGAGTGTATCTCTCTCCCCTCTTCTATGCGTATATTAAGGTGTGTTAATGAACTCTCTGTATGTGTTTCATTACTGTGTAGAAGTTGTGTATGCTCTTTTCTGATCCCCTCTGTTTTGTATATATGAATTGTGAGAGAGATGTATGTGTGTCGGTGTGTATATATGTGTGCATCCTCATCTGTGTGTAGTGTATTGTAAGTATATGGAGGTGAGTGTATTTACTGTGTGTGTAAAATTCCAGTGAAGTGTAGTGTGTGTTGTATTTGTTGAAAAAAATGGTAAAGACGTGGGGTAGGGGTTTGTGAGTGTAGGGGTATGTGAGGTAGGGTATGAGTTGTTAGGATAAGATGAGGTGGTTAGTTTTGATTGGGTGGGTTGTTAATTTATTAGAAATTTATTTATTTGGCTTTTAGTGGAGGGATTATCACACGGGGATGATGTGCGCGGTAAAGTGTATTCAAAATTGATTTGGGGAGGGACAAAATTACGTGTCTACAATTTTATAGTGTCGTAACATGAACCCCAATAGATGAGTAATCTGTTGCAACAGATGAATAATACGTTGCAACAGGTGAGTTATATGTTGCAACAGATAACTAACTTGTTGCAATAGATTGGTCATTTTTTGCAACAAATGACTCGTCTATTGGAATCGAGTTCAGGTTCTGTTGTAACGGGTGACTAATCTAGTTCAACAGATGACTCCTCTATTGCAACAGATAACTAGTCTATTGCAACAGATGACCAATCTGTTCAATTCATGTTAAGGCACTATAGAACCATAAACATGAATCTAACATATGAGTCTTCCGTTGCAATAGATGACTCATTTATCGCAACAGATGAGTGATCTGTTGAAACAGATGGCTCTTATGTTGGATTCGGGTTCGGGTTCTATCCATTGTTGAAAAAAATAACACAGTAGCAGTGTACCCAAATGTCAAATTCAACTAAAAATCATAATTTTACTTATCTAAGTCACCTATGAAGTAATGACAAAGTGATGTACCAAACGAAATTTGACCTAAAAAATTAAAGTAGCAGCAGTAGCGGTAACAACAACAACAATGGTCAGCAGTTGGAAGATGATGATGATAATGAAGAAGATGATGATGATAATGAAACAGAAGATGATGAATAAAGCAGTAGCAACAATGAACAACAAAAATCGTAAAGAGAGATAAAACAACAATGAATGAAAAAAGAGAGAAACGTGTGTTTTTTCCCTCCGTTTTCTGTTATATTAGGTCAACATTTGGATCAAAGTATAAATTAAAAAACTTGTGGGCTATTCTAAACTTTCCCAACTTTCTTAATCACTAATAAAGTAATTGTCACATACACTCAATTATTAAAACTTAAGTCACTTACACCTTATTTTAAAACTCTTTTATCACTTTTAACAAAATTGCCCGGAAAACTTCATCATGTCTTTCCCAAAAGCCATATAAATTAATTCAATCGATTTTAAAGAAAAAAAAATTCAGACAAATCAGCAATTTTTTGAGAAAAAACAAAGAATTCAAACAAAAATTAGTAGTCAAGATTACAACCCCGAACATATGTTGTTTATGAAGGATTATTTGCTTCAAGTGAAAAGGTTAAAGTGTCCTGAACTATTAAAAAAAGGAATAATTACATAACTTAGCCAATATTGACTCCTAATTATCTTATTTAGCCTAGTTTCAATTAATTACAATTCATAATCTCCTCTTGCCTATTAATTTTTCATAATTACAATTCATAGTCTCTCTCATGTATTTTTTCTTTTTCTTTATTTTCTATTACTTTCCCTTTTTTTTCCTTTTTCAGTTTTTTCTTTTCCTTTTTTTTCGTTTTCTCTTTCTTTTCTTTTTTCAATTTTTTCTTTTTCGTTTTCTTTTTTTCCTTTTTATTTTTTCTCCTTTTTTTTGTTTTTTTGTCTATTTTCTATTACTCTTTTTTTTTCTTTTTCTTCATTTTTTCTTTTCCTTTTTTTGTTTTCTCTTTCTTCTTTCTTTTTTCAATTTTGTCTTTTTCGTTGTCTTTTTTTCATTTTTTCTTTTTTTTCTTTTTCTTATTTTCCTTTCTATTTTTTTCCTTCTTTTTTTTTTTTGTTTTTTTTCTCTATTTTCTATTACTCTCCTTCTTTTTTTTATATATATTTTTTCTCCTTTTTCTCACATTTTTTCTCTTTTTTTTTTCTCCTTCTTTTCATTTGTGCGAACTAGCAAACACAAATACAAGTGTGAAATATGTTTTAATTTTTTCTTTTTCCTTTTGTATTTTTTTCTTTTTCTTTTTTATTTTTTCTCCTTTTTTTGTTTTTTTGTCTATTTTCTATTACTCTTTTTTTTTCTTCATTTTTTCTTTTCCTTTTTTTGTTTTCTCTTTCTTCTTTCTTTTTCGTTCTCTTTTTTCATTTTGTCTTTTTTTCTTTCTTTTCCTTTTTATTTTTTTCCCTTCTTTATTTTTTTCTCTATTTTCTATTACTCTCTTTTTTCTTTTCTTTTTTGTATTTTTCTCCTATTTTTTTCTTTTTATTTTTCTTCTTCTTTTCATTTGTGCGAACTAGCAAACACAAATACAAGTGTGAACTATAAAATTTAAATACAAAGGCGAATTATAACATACAAATATAAGTGGAAACTATAAACAAATACAAATGCAAACTATAACATATAGATACAAGTGTGAACTATCATTTGTATTTTTTAATTATTGAAAAGGAACGATTGATTTTCTTTTTACGAATACTTGTTTGTATTATTTATACAAGTTGTATTTATTGATACAAATAAATATAATTCAATTTTTTATAAAAATACAATATATACAAATACAATATGTATTTGTATTTTTAAAATCATTGGTTTCATTTGTTTGTAATTGTATTTGTATCAAGTGATATTTATTTATTTACAAATACGAATAATAATTTTGACATACAAATACAAAACAGTACATTTGTATCAAATGATATATTGCATATTTATATAATTTAGAATCAATAAAATACAATTAATGCATTTACTTGTTTGTATACAAATACAAATGATAAATTGTACATAATCACGGCTAAATACAATATGCAATCAACTTACAAATACAAAATAATTCTTTAAAAATAAAAAGACATCGACGAAAATAGAATACAAATACAAATATAATCTAAATATACAAACACAATAAAATCATAATACAAATATAATCCAATATAATATACAATCAATTATAAAATACAAATACAAAACAGTTCTTCAAAATACAAGTGCGAATTATATAAAATATAAATGATGGTGCGAACTAACAAATACAAATACAAGTGCGAACTATAAAATACAAATATAAACGCGAACTACAAAATACAAATACAAGCGCGAACTTTAAAATACAAATACAGTTGTATCAATGAATACAAAAATATAAATGACGACGTGACTACAAATAGATAAACAATTATGGTATTTACGTTATCATCAATGATTTGTGCTCGAGTAGTTATATTTTTAAAAAATACAAAAAATATAAAATAGAACAAAAAAAATAAGTACAAAAAAAAAAAAAAAAAAGAAGAAGAAGAAAGAGAGATAGAAGAGAGAAAAAATATATAAAAAACAAAAAAAATAAAAATAGGAAAAATTAGAAAAAAGAAGAAGAAAAAACGAGGAAAACACGAAAAAAAAAAAAAAAAGATGGTAGTGTTTTGGCAAGACTAAATATGTAGTGTATTTATGTTTTTATGAATACAAAACACTGAGTAAAAGTGAATACAACGGCTGTGAATCGAATACAACAGCTAAATGGTACTGTATTTATATTTATATAAATACAGACTATTGATAAAATTGAATACAGCGGGCGTAAATTGAATATAACGGCTATAAATGGTAATTATGTAAAATATGATTATGAAAGTTAAGTTTTTCAGCAAAATGTGGCTATTTTTGAAAAATCCCCTTAAAAAAATAATTTTATCTTTCTATTGATTTTCTATCCGAAAGGCCCTTACTGTAAATTGGACATTTAAGATTATTTAACTAACATAAAAAGATCTTCGAGTTAAAAAAAAAAAAAAAAGATAATTTTGTTTAAATGATATCGAAATTAGAATTATTTTATTTAGAACAATGGGCCGCAAATAAAAATAAAGTATTCTTAAGCTTGTTACAAAGAATAAAAACATATTGTACTAATTAGTTACATCATACTAATAGATGTATGATGTTATCCATTATAATGTTGTGAATCCATTCAATTATATGGATGTTTTATTAATGAACTCTTTAAGATATGTGTACCTTATTAATATAGTATTCTTCATTTTTGGTGAAAAATATACTACAATACATAACAAAGAAATAAAAAAGCATTATCTCTCGTATCTCCTGTTTATATATCTTGCTCATATTTTACAAGACGTAACATATATTTGAAATATATCGAATTAGCACTTAATCATAATTAATTATAATTTAAATAAATTTGATATAAATATATTCTGAACAGGTAAGAATTTTTTTACCTTTAGAAAAAATAGTCAAATGATTACAACCTCCAACATATGCAGTTACAAAGGATTATTTGCTTCAAGTGAAAAAGGTCTAAAGTGTCCTTCAACTATTAAAAAAAAATAAAAAATTTATATTTCTATTGACTTTCTATCCAAAAGGCCCTCATTATAAATTGGACCTTTTAAAATTACTTAACTAACATAAAAAGATCTCAGAGGAAAAAAACTACTCCCTCCGTTTGACCTACTTTTCTTTTTAGTTCATTTAAAAAAGAATGATTTTTTTTTTGGCAATACTTTAATTTCAACTTTCCACATCGCATGTTTAGGACCACAAGATTAAATGATATTTTGATACATTTGACACAACTTTAATTTAAGGCAATAAGATTCAAAAATCTTCTTTATCTTCTTAAACTTTGTGTCAAGTCAAAGTAGGTCATTCTTTTTAAAACGGAAGGAGTAATACTTTTGATTAAATGAAATGAAAAATAGAACTATTTTATTTAGAACAACTGGCCGCAAATAAAATAAAGTATTCAAAAGAATACTTTTGAATTAAGCTTGTTACAAAGAATAAAAACATATTGTACTAATTAGTTACATCATACTAATAGATGTATAATGTTATCCATTATAATGTTGTGAATTCATTCAATTATATGGATGTTTTATTAATGAACTCTTTAAGATATGTGTGTTAAAACTCAAATTTGTCTCTCCTTTTCTTATAATTAAGTTTTCTTTATTTCTTAGTTTTGAGTACTTTATCAAAATGACGTTTTGATCATTCGTATTAATTTCAATAATTTTTTGGCGTAAGCAAAATAATCTTTCTTTCGCTTTCTTATTTGATCGTGTGTGTGTGTATATATATATATATATATTGCATCGAGTATTTTAAAGACAACTCTCTTCACTATTTTTAGGATAAAAATATATAAATATATATTAGTATGTTTATTTTTGCGTTTAAATCTAAAATAAATTTCGTTTTACCGTTATAATATTTCCTAAATACAGTTTTATAACATAATTATGTTTGTTAAGTTTGTACGTATGCATATATCTATATTCATGACTTATAAAATTAATTAGGACGAAAGAAGCACCATTAAATTAATTAGGGAGAATAATAAGAGAAAACAATACTTTCTTACATTTGGACCAAATCTCCAATTACAACCCACAAATCCTTCTTTTTATTTTCTCTTTTCAGCCATTTATTTACACAGTAGAACAACTTTGGTAGTTGTTCGATAACTTTGCAAAGTTGTTTAATAACTACCACAAAGTTGTTCAACAACTGCGTAAGTTGTTCAACAATAGCGCAAAGTTGTTCAGACAACTAATGTAATTGTCCAACAACTATCCCAGTTATTCAAGAATTCAGGCTTCACTTGACCAACCGTTGAGCCCCTCAATTTGGCTATAAAAGAGCCTTTGGGCTCTCATTTTTCATCAGCAAGAAAAGCAAGCAAAAATCAAGAAGGACCAAGCAAGAAGCATCAACTATCAAAAAGTAGTTTGTATTACTATTTCCATCTCGTCTTTTCGCTCTCTTTTTGAAATCAAAGTCCGAGTCCGAGTTTGGATCTTCGACGGAAAGCCTTAGTTCGTTGCTCCACGAAAGGTCAGTAATCACTCTCATCTTTCGTTCTGTTTCAGTTTTCTATAAATAAATATAGTCGCTCAGTAGTCTTTTATTTTGTCGTTTGTTGAATTCCCGCTTATTCAATCCCGTTGGTGTTCTCTGTTTGTTGTAGTATAGAGAACTGATAATATTCAGAGAAACTATTTCGGTTAATTCATCAAATAGTGAATAAGTATGTTGTTCACTTCGTCGTCATGCTCCGAAATTCATTAGAACCTGCTGTATTCGTTTATTTTGTTCCTAGATTCATACTTCTTAAAAAAAAGTGAACGATGAACATCTAGGGAGATGAGATCGTTGCAGCATGTCTTGAGGATTTGTGTGTGACCGATCGTGTATGAATAAAAAGGCTCTTTACTGACTTATTTGCGTCGACATAAGGTTCAATTTCTAAGGACAACTTGCCTGGGAACGTGACCTGCGATCTGCACTTGGCTTCTTAAAACACAGACTGACTTATCTTTAAGCTCTGTACATGACTGACTTTGGAGTATTAAGATAAAACAGTTTATGTTCGAAATTATTTGAAAATCATCTTACCGGAACGATTTCGTTAATCCTTTTAGCAAAGTATTTGATCAATGCTTTAGTTGTGTAGGAAAACGTAAGATCATAAGTCTAGTTTCCCTTGCGTCTTTTAATTCTTTTTTTAAAATAAAATAAAAATAATAATAACTGTTTTTCAGGATGTTCTTTTCTGGGTAATTTGCAGCATTCATTGTCAACTTTGTAGACATTTTAACTTGTTGGAATCCAAGTTATTACTTAATCTTTTCTCACTTGTCAAGGAATTTGTGTATAAACAAACTAGGCGCTAGTTCGACAATCTCTTTTTTTGTTCATGTTTTTAAGTTAGAATCACGCACAGTTGCTCCCTTTCTTTGTTTGCTGCTATGTATACCAGGGGTTTCTCCTTTGTTCAAGAGTTTTTCCCGTATTAAGTGTGAAAATGGTGAACTAAAACCAGGTAAAATTTACACGCACCCGGTGTATACACCAAGCCAATACATGCATGCCATGTATATTTGAATTTAAAGTTCATGTTACTTAATCATGATTAATCAATATGTATTTCACTTAATTTAATTACATATCCATGGTAAAAAACATTAATTTGGTGGATACACCGGGTGCATGTAAGTTTTTACCCTAAAACCATGTTGTTAAGAATTTTTTTTATTTTGGCAGTGGTTTAGATAGTGCCGAGGTGTTGGAAACTTGGGTTTAATATGAAAGCAGTTAAATTTTGACAGCAAACCATTCTTGTGATTGCATTGTTGGTTGAATATTTAAATCCTTTTACATTTTTACTCACTCTGTATAGATGATATAAATACTTGTAATGGGTTTTTGCTTCTATCTTATTAACTAGTGTCAAGTTTGGGTTTTGTTTTTCTCGGATGAGTATGCATGATAATGGGATATTGAAAGTGATTTTTAAAAAAAAAACGATAATATGATCCTCAATACAAAGACATGGAGGCTGAGGATTAGGTTAGAAGGTTAGTTGGGAAACATGTTGTTTGATTTCGTCTCGTAAAGTGGGGTGTGGGGAGGATTTAATGTGCGTAGACCTTGTCCCTAGAAAGACCATTTTGATATTGATTTGTTCTCTCATATGTTGGTGTAATGAAATATAGGAGTTTCATCTTTAGATAACTACCGATGTTATTTCGATTAAAATTATTGTTTTATATTCAATGTCTTTAGCTGAAAATTTGATTTACGTTTTACTATGTAGGAAAACATGTTTATGAGGAAATTTTATATTACTCAAAAGTACCTTTTGTATGAGATTTACTTGCTGTCCATATTGGAATATTTACCAATACACTACTTAGTTAAAGAAGAAATGTTGCTTGTAGGAGATTTGTTTACTGTTAGAAGTTTCTGTTTTCATATCCATGATTTCTTTATTTTATTTTTTCCTAAAAAAAGTTCTCTTTTCTTAATAAATGAACATTGACTATGCTTGAATGCGTGAACTTTGTTTAACTTTAGTTAGAGTACATGCCATAACACATATTATGTGATGAAAGTTGTGCCCCCATTAAATTTTTTTTAAGTCTTGACTATGTAGTCAAAAGCCTAAATATTCGATCAAACGCTAGAGTATTCTGCTAGTATGTTAGTGTTTGGCCTTTGATAGAATTCGTATAAATAACGCATAATTGAAGACATTGGTCATTTCATTAGAAGAATTGATAAATCTGTTCTTGAGTTTGGTACATTATGGGATCTTTTGAATATTATAGGCTAGTGAATCTATCATATTGAGAGGCTGCTTTGTTCAATCACGTTTTAATATTTGATATGAATACCTGATAAGATTTGCTGCTTAAATTCTCTTTTCTTGCATTAGACGCCATGAATAAACTATCATGTATTTTGGTATATTTATGTATAATCAAGTGGTATATTTGGGTTTACATGTTAAGTGCTAGGAGCGGTTAAGAATAATGTTAACTAGCGTATAATGGTTTTGGTTTTCTCAAGAGAACCTTTCATGTATGTTGCTTACTAATGTGCTAAGGTTGTGTTTTCCTATTAGTGTGTTTTCCTAATGTGTCACCATTTCTTTCTTCTTCTTTTTTTTAGCTAAAATCATGAATTTGGTTCCTTAACATGAATGTGCAGTCGCCTTAAAAATATCCTATGTATTTATTTTTAGTTGTACTGTAATAAATAATAAATTCTCAAGTCATTATATATCCGAACAACTCTATATTTTATCTAGTCATTTAGGGTAGGATGATTAACATATTTTTATAAAATTTGATTAAAAGAAAAAAGAAAAAGCAAGAAGCGTCATCTTTTAGAATAAATTTTTTATTTTATTTCTTTTTAATTAAAAACTTTTTGTGAAACTATTTGAAATAATCGCATTATGGGTAAGTATAAAAGTTATTTCGGTAATTTTTGATAAGTAAATTTTACGGTGAGGACGTTCTAAAATTTCTTTTCTAATATTTTCTTATAAATAATTAACATTGTTTCATTTATATTTTTTGTAATGCCTCATTTATATATTTTTCTTTTCTTAATATAATCTTTGGTTTTCTTTATCTAATCTAAGTTTAGCCGGTTAACCATAGTTAGCGGATCTTTTAGGGTGCCTAATCCCTTTCCTTTAGGATAATTAGAATCCTTACCTAGAATTATAGGCTGCGTAGATCTTAAAATGAAGTCTTTAATTGCTTTAATCACATAGTTTATAATAGGTGTCCTAATTCACCGTAGAACTAATTAGGTAGTGACTTTCTTAAATTTATTTAGAATTCTTTTAATATGTTGTACCTCGGTTTGACCCATGTTAAAATGGGATATAATAATGTGTACCTTATTAATATAATATTCTTCATCTTTTGTGAAAAATATACTACAATACATAAGAAAGAAATAAGAAAGCATTATCTCTAATATCCCTTGTTTATATATCTAGCTCATATTTTGCAACACATAACATATATTTGAAATATATGGAATTATCACTTACTCATAATTAATTATAATTTAAATAAATTTGATATTAATATATTCTGAACAGGTAAGGATTTATTTATATTTAGAGAAAATAGTCAAAAGTCCCCCCCTCCCCAATCTATTATCCAATTACCAACTATACACATATACTTTGCGGGAGTCCTATTACTCCCTAAATTATTTTAAAGTGAAACTAATTTCACCCTGAAATGCTACACTTAGATTTTGAGTGCGCAGTGAAATACACGCACTAGCTCATATTTAACACGTGTAATTACTATTTAAAATTATTTTTCATTTGATTTCTTCCTCATTCTTCATTTCATCACCTTCCGTCATTTTCAACCATTAAAACAACATCAAAGGTTCCACTAATAGCTAGAAATGCAAAAATAGGTTAAATTTCTGATAAATCTGAATAAGAATTTGTAATGAATTCGAACAAAAAAAATAAATGAGTATTGCTAAAAATACAAATTCATCAAATAGGGTTAAAGAAAATATCAATCTTTTTTGCATGAGAAAAAACAAGAAATTAGTTTATTTATTTTCCTCTTTGGAAAAGGACCTTTTTGACAGACTACATGTCTATATGACTCCGCTAGTTAGTGTAGGAATAGTTTTTTGAGAAGACCTAGAAGGGAAAACTCTCTCCCGTTCTGTAAATGCTCAACATGTAGCGAACCAAAGCAACTTTGTTTTTGTGCCCGAATAGACACCTGTACAAACTCTTTTAATTACCAATGCATCTTTCTTAACTTACCAAAAAAAAAAAAAAATGTGTGTAAACACATACAATGTTTATTTTTGGGTTACTTGAAAAGAGGATTTGTATGTATGAAAATAGCCAAGGATGTTATTATTTCTAGCCAAGGACACTAGGATTATTTTTATGGATGCATTGTTAAATTGCTCAAATTGAGGGCAATGGATACTACTACCTGAAGCATAAATATTGACCTTTTCAATTTCAAATCCATCTCAAAATTACATATGGGTTTGTAGAAAAAAAAATTTAAAAAATAAATTTAGATTAAAATTGTCAAATTAAAATTATGTAGAACAAGGAATAGAATTTGACATGTAAAAGGATGTTTAACAACTCTAATAATATCAATAGAGAGTTGGTTTTCAAAATTTCCTCATTTCATGCACAAATTATAGAATCAAAATTTAAGAATTAAGAGATATCTTAAAGTTCAATGGTGAATCTAGTGCATGGAGATGGTGACGGCAATGACAATGACATGATGAGAGGTGGAGAAATTGATCTATGTTGCAATGAGGAAGAAAGCAAACAAATTAGAAAACAAATAATTAAAATAAGAGTAAATACATAATTACCCCACTGATATTGGTCGAGATTTTCAAAAAGACATCTAAACTTTGAATTCGACCTATTACCTCACGATTCTTACTTAATCCGTTGAAAACACACCATTTTGACCCTCTGCGTGTATACATGCACCACATGCGCATGAAAGGGCTAGAATTTGACTTTTTTGACCAATCAAAAGTTGTCACGTGTAAAATAATTGATATATAATTTATATTCTTTTAAAAAAAATATTTATTTATTTTATAAAATTATCCCTACCCCTCTCCGCCCCTCCCCCCCACCCACCCACCCTCTTTTTTTTCTTCAATTCAATTCACCATTAAAGCTTCTATTGAAGCTTTTTTTTTTCTTAAAATCATTCATTAAAGCTCCATTTTACAATTAAATCATATCATTTAACTACCTACCATTTCTTCTTCAATACAATGTCTTCTTCAACACCATTAAAGCTCTTCAGCACAATGTCACCATTAAAGCTCCTCCATTGAAGCTTTTTTTTTTTTAAAATCATATCATTAAAACTCCATTTTTCAGTTAAATCATATCATTTAACTATCTTTAAAACTCAATTCAATCATAAAACTATTTTTTGAAGTGATTTGAACCAAAAAAAAAAAAAACAGAATTGCATGCTGACGGAGTGTGGGAGGGAGTTAGGGGGGAGATGCTGTGGAGGTGGGGGTTGAGGGGAGCTGCTGACGCGGGGAGGGGGGGAGGGGAGAGGTGTTGGATGGGGTGGGGGGAAGAGAGGGGGTGGGTGGGGTGTTAAATTAAACAAAAAGAAAAAAATTATTAAAAAAATATGAAATTAAACGTAGTTGACATGTGGCAGCACCTAATTGGTGCGTGTCTTCACTCACTTTGTTGTGACTGAGATTCAACGAAAAATGATGTGTTTGCAACGAAATAAAGAAGAATCGTGGGGTAATAGGTCGATGTTAAAATTTAGGTGTCTTTTTGAAAATCTCGAACAAGATCAGTGGTGTAATTATGTATTTACTCTTAAAATAAATATATAAATGAAAAGAAATATTAAAAATAAATGTTTAATAATTTATTTTCGGTGCTCACTCTCTCAAAGAGAATGAATTACACTCACCTTATCATGTAAACATTTAGGGATGTAAAAATTTCAGTTTTAAACAGTTTGGGGGAGGGGGGGAGGAGTCATAGGACTCCCGTGAAGTTAGAGTGTGCAGTTGAAATTTCGAGTATAGGTTGGGGGGTTTTAGACCATTTTTTCTTTACATTTATAGTCCCTCCGTTCGCTTTATACTTGTCACTATTTTTCTAATTTTATTTTTATTTTTACTTGTTATTTTAAGAAAATACAACAAAAAATATGTTTTACCGTTGACATTAATTACTAAGTCCTCAAATCATTTTTCAATACATATTACTAAATATAAATTAATAGGATTAATATTATAAAATTACTATACCAATTATTGTTTTGTTAATGGGTGTGTCGTGTCAAAAGTGACAAGTAAAATCAAATGAAGGAAATAAGAAAGTATAGAACAAGTGTTACCAAGTAAGGATTGATATGTAACTATAAATAAAGGAAAAATGCATCATTTTCACCCTAAACTATACCCGAAAAATCAAAGACAAACTTAAACTATTGGAGTGGCCTATCACACACAAATACTATATGAAAGTGAATTTTATTCCCTGCAACATCCATGCCCAAGTTTAATAAGTGTAATGGAGTACACTCACCCTGTGGTGATACCATGTATTTAGTTCGATATAATATGTTATCAAAAATTATATCCTTTTAATTGAAACCCTAACTCGATCCAAATTCAAAATATTTGATCCTAATCTGATCTAACCCAAAATATTATACTATAACCCGACTCAACCCAAGATATTACATCCTAACTTGATCCATCCTGATAGAATATGAACCGACAACCCAACCCGAATATCAATCGAGGATCGACAAACACAAAATACAAAACTTCATTCGTCAAATCTAAGGAGCAAACTTGAACTCTCAAATCTACTCGACGGAAGAGATGAAGAATTAATTTTCTTATTTTTTCATTGTTCAAAATTAAAAATCATATCTTTGTTTTTGTTCCATGTTGAGTTCAATCGTTATGAGTTGAGTTCAGTTGAGTTCAAGGTAGGGGTTACAAGCTAGCATTTTCAGTAAAAGGTTAGCCCTATCTTTGTTTTCGTTTTTAAATTGGAGCTAGCATTTCTTACCGTTGTTAATTTATCTTCAAAATTAATGTATTTTATTTTATTTATATGCTTCAATATGTAATAAAATAAACTGTGACACTTATAATTATTCCATAATATGAACTTTTTCTTGTGATTTCAGCTAAAAAAAATTTGATTTTTTTTTTTTCAAAATTAACGTGTTAAAGTTTGTGTATATGATTCAATATGTAATAAAATAAGTTGTGACACTTAAAATTGTAGCATAAATTTTATGTTTTTTGTTCATGTGGTGTGTGATGTTGTCTTGATCGATGTCAAGGATCTTACTTTATTATATTTTCATGATTAATTCTTTCAAATAATTAAAATGAGTTTTGAAATGATCGCTTTGAGAGTTTACCATGATGGGGTTCTTAACAAGGATAAAGGAAAGGAAAAAATAAAGGAAAAATATATATTGGTGGACAAATTAGTGAAGTTTTAGATGTTCATGTAGATAGCTGTCTTATTTTGAATTTAAGGATTATGTGAAGTATTTAGGATATGATCCTAGACAATGCTTACTATATATGAGACTGCCAAAGAGTTTTATTTTAATAGAAATTAGGTTAGACCAAGACATAATTGAAATTTCACAGTGTTTGTGTAATGGGGACATTTAGAAAGCTTGTGTATCGCATGGTTGCTGACCCCCTATTGGTTCCACCTTTATTGGAATATGTAAGTCATGTAGAGGAGCATGTGGAGGGGGGGGAAATGGTGTGTCTTTTGATAAAGGCAAGAAAAAAAATATTGGGAGTGTTGACAGGGCATCTAAAAATAATGAAGATGCCCCTCCTATGGTCCATCCTTCCATAGATCCAACTGCCTTTTCTTTTGTCCAACCTACTACTCATATTACTCTTCCTCCTCTTATACCTCCTCTTAATGACCATGTCCCTTCTCCTGTTGCTCATGTCTCTTCTTCTACTGCTCATGCATCTACTCTTATTACTCCTACTACGGTTACTATTACTCTTACTAGTCCTCATGCCACTTCTGTTACTGCTGTTCTTACTACACCTTTTACTATTGCACCTACCAGTCCTTCTACTGCTCATGTCCCTTCTATTACTGAAAAATCTTCATAAATTATGAGAGACCGGTAAAACTGAATCTATTATAGATTCAGATATAGAATCAATTGATGGATGTGTAGATAATGGGAGTGATGTGGATGAATATTTGGATGAAGAGTTAAGAGTCCTTATGAAAGAAAAAAGAAAAAAAATAAGGAAGAGGGGAGAGAGACCAGTAATTCCTGAATATGTTAAGTTAGGAATAGAACGAAATGAGCTAGATGATGGCTATGATGAATCTGTAGGTGGTGATAGAAATAGTTTGAAAGGTAAATTAGCTAGTGATGAACCTTTTTACCCATCAGATGAAGCTGACATCTTTGAAAATGATTCAGAAGATATAACTGATGAAGAAGGAGAGATTGAATAGGCCGAACAGAGAGATAAGACTAGAAGAAGGAAAAAAGTTAACTAAGTTGTATATAATTCAGACAATCATAAAGTTGTGTGGGAATTACGACTTGTTTTTGAAACTGTTAATGAATTTAGAGTTATTGTTACTAAATATGTTGTTGCTGAACGTGTTGTAATCGAAAAATGTGTTAATTAATTTACAAGGGTAAGGTTAGATGTACAACTGACTGTTCATGATTTCTTTATGTTAGCATTGATTCTAGGTCCATGAACTTTGTGTGAAGACCTGCAATTCAATTCACATGTGTGATCCTACCAATAGAAACAAATTCTGTAATACCAAGTTCTTCACCAGACACTACAATAAAAGGATGAGGGAACAATCAGACATTAGAAGTTTTGTGTTTCAGTTGCTTATTAAAAATGAAATGAATTTACATATTGGAAGAACAGTGTGTAGGAGAGCTGATAACGCTCAATCTACAGCTCTCGTAGGAGTGTAAAGCGGTCGTTAGCAAATATAGAACCCAACCTGGGTTGGGTGTCGATCCCACAGGGAATAGCTTGGCCAACAAGTAAGTAAAATTACTAAACTTTTGGTGCAGGTCTCGTAAGAAGGAGGGATTCTTGTTTTGCAAGTAATGTAAACAAAAGCTGAAAATAATAAAGTAAAAAGAGAGAGATTGTTACGTTGGTTGTAAACAATGAGAATTGAAGCGTTGGGGTTATGTCCACCTTCTGAGGTATACGTCTCTATTGACTATGAGTGTGTAGAATTCTGACATGCAATTGCTTATAGAGGATTGTAGTCGATGGTAAATCCAAGCGTCTCTCGACCTAAACAAGGACTATTTTACTTTAACTCTCTCGAGCTTAAAGCGTGTCTAACGGTACGAATTCTCCAAGAGGTTATTCCAGTTACGGCACTAGCTTTTTAATAGGAAAGGGTGTCCTACTACCTTGACATTATCTCTTTTCCAGACAAATAACTTTTCTCTCGAACAAGTTAAATGTTAGACTGGCGTATTCTTGCGTTTGCAACCGCAAAGAATGTAGATTAAGATGAAGAGAATAATGATATAAGCAATATACGTGCCTCGAACTCACAAACTCACAGCAATAGATAGTAACTCATTCGGCTTCCATAACCCCAACAGAGAAGTTTAGTTACCCATGAATGCGAAGGAAATCACGATTGACATTGTTATTATATCACGATATTGAGTAATGGCGTGTAGATCAAGTGATAGGCGTGAGGCGTGATTCCTTAGCAAGTAACGATTCTCTTGTTGTGGAGTTTAAGAATAGAAGAGTAGATTAGAAGTGTTTGTAGTGGAAGATGAGAGAGATGGAAGAAAATTAATTGTTGAATGATGAATGTAAGATTAATAAAAATCTCTAGCATGATAGGGTATTTATAATACCCATATCCTACTCCTACTAAGCTAATGAAATAAATAACCAAATCCTACTAGACTAATGAAATCCTTAACCCAAATGTACTAGGTTAAGGTAACATTATCATAATCCATATAAAATAATGAAATACATAACCTAATTGTACTAGGTTAATGTATCATTGTCAAAATCCAGCTTTGTGTCTGTAAGTCCCCAAAGTCTTCAGAATTGTTGTTTTAGCCCGGGACAGATTTTCCATGCAACAGTTTTGGTCTTTTAGGCGTCCCACTTCCTTCTCCTTCGTTCGTGAGCTTTCTTTTGCGTCAAGTTAGCCATAAAATGTTGTATTTTGCATCATTTATACCTGAAACTTTTCTAGTCATGTTCGTTAGCTCATTAGCGGGAAAAAGGACTAAAAGTGCATGAAATATATAATTTGTTCTCAAAACTAGGCTAAAATATGGGCAAAATATATTGATATAGGCGTGTAAATCCGCCTATCATCAACACCCCACACTTAGAGCTTTGTTCGTCCTCGAACAACATATCATGTCCTTCTAAGCATCAACTTAAGTTTTTTACAGCAACAACACAAAACATTTATTAAGACAAGCACAACGATTATCAACTAAGAGTAGCTTTCCGATTATAAGTAGAAACAATTTAACCTCAAGTATAGACTCGTGATGGTGATCAACTCGCATGCAAACGTTAAAGTGCATAGAATCATATACAACTATCCAAAACTCATCAACCATGTGTGTCTCACCATATAGTACCCATAATCACTCACAAATATAGCATATTTTTCAAACATGGGTATCAAAATGTCCTTGCTCTCACTCTCACAAAGAATTCATATGTAGCGACTGATGACCATAGGCTTGCCCTTAATGTAATACTCTACTAAATGTTGGAATGTTAAGATTAGGATCAAGTAGGTATTTTGATGGTTGTAATGTAGGCTAAGGGACGGGTAGGACTATTTTGGCCAAGAATAGTGACTATGTTCCTAAACGCTTTAATACATCACATTGTATCATTGACACTTTTTTCTTTCAACCTTTCTTCTTTCTTTTGTTCTACCACCCTTGTTCTCCTCTTTTTAATTTTAAGCACAACTCACTTTTCAGCTTTCTTTTCCTTTTTCTTTTCACAACATACCTCTTATGCTAGCACTTTTTTTTTTGTAACACATTCAAGCACCTTTGCAATTTAAAGCATCATTCTTACCCAATTTCCTCTTATGTTGTCACATGACTTTTTCACTTTAAAGCACTTAGGAATTTGGATCAAATTGTGGTCTTGAAAGAAATGGATTAGGCTTACATACAAGGTTGTCAAAGAAATAGGCTAAAGGCTCAAAAGGGTTTAACTAGGATGATGTCCATGGGTAGGTAAAACTGAAGGTAAACAAATATGGGTTGCCAAAGAAATGCCTAAATCATATCCTAAACTTACACTCCTTATTTTCGCTTTGCATACATACCAGGCAAGTTCTAGCATCAGCCACAATCATAGAATATACGATTATCTCACACACACAAGGCACA
The DNA here is from genome assembly GCA_030864215.1 of Capsicum pubescens. NCBI lineage: Eukaryota > Viridiplantae > Streptophyta > Magnoliopsida > Solanales > Solanaceae > Capsicum > Capsicum pubescens. Next base: position 245,163,350 of record CM061547.1, read on the forward strand.
TGGTCGACTTGATTGGGAGTAGTATAGACTCTCGACCCAACAAGTGAAGGAATTGAATCACAATATCACATAATGAGTCACAACTAGAGCCTAAATGTCTCAATAGTCACAATTGTAGCACATCCTCTTGTTATAATCTCATGCTGCCTATGAAAATAGTTTCATGCGAAGCTAGAAAAAATTTGACTCCTAAAAAAAACTTAAAAAAATGTCAAACGGAAAAAAAACGAACTCAAATAAACAAAACAAACAATCATACAAACATAGGTGCAAACAGAGAAGTATAGCATGCGATACCGCCACCCCACATTTAAACGGGACACTGCCCTCAGTGGAAAATAAATTCGAAGAACCTGGTTAGTCGGACCCTTCATCAATGTCGGGGGTCATACCCCCTTCGTCTGAATCATCATAAAAGTCGTCGTCAGAGTTCTCTTCCTCGTCATAATCAGGCAAGCGTCTATCATCATCAGTCGGTACATCATCGTCTAGAGGTTCCTCAAAATATACGCCCACTCCACATATCTCCCGTGCATGCATGTTCATTGTGTAGTTGTGGTCCAGCTGTTGGAGTTCTTCAGCAGTTGGAATACGTCCACCACTCATCATAGTAAATCGTGTCATCCCATAGAGATGATGGAAGAAACTCTCATCCCGAGTATGTCTCTCCGCAGTAGTAAGGTTGACACCATGAGTTGTTTCAGCATCTTTGACCTTGGTGAGGTCAACCTTCTTTGGGTTATGTGGGAGTGTGTGGTCAGCTGGTTCCTCTTCGATATCCTCCTTCCGTAAGATTGCTGTCAACAAATTGCCAAATGTGAAATGGGACCTTTTGTGGAGTCTGGCCTTCCTCATGGTAGATCGAATGATTGCCCCAAAGTTGATAGGGACATTCGTCATCAAAGCATAGACCAAACACACTCTATCTCTCGATATCTTGGTGTATTGATTCCCAGGAATAAGACATGAGTTGACAATGCGCATCCAGATTCTTGCTTCCCTATTTAGTGGAGCATAGGGGAAGGTGTTGTGTCGGCCGGTTTCTTTATGTCTGCCCCACCTTGCCATCGATCTGCTTCCACAAAGCGTGTGTCGTATTGCTCTATAAGGAGGCCTGCTGTACAGCTCTTTGAATGGTACTGTGTCGACCGAAGGTAAGCCAAGAAAAGAGTTGATCCAGTCCGCGGTGAGCTGTAACACTTGGCCCCGAATTTTGACTTCATTGCTTGTTGTGTTCGGCGACCAGTTAGCATAAAACTCTCTTGTTAGATCAAGATTACACTCTCCCATGTCGCGGAAGATGAAATCCAACTTCAAAGCCATTATTTTTGCCAACATACGCGGCTCCTTCTTTGCTAAGGTATCCTTGTTGATCAAGTCGACGTGCACATATTTTCTTTCTTTGTTGCTGCTGTACCATGCTTTGGCTTCTTCCTCAAGAACCCATTTTATTCCGAACATTCTTCATGGTAGTTGTGCTGAGGATGATTCTCCTTGGTCTTTTCGACTTCTCTTCTTGCCCTTTTGGGAAGTGGTCGCCTTCTCCTTGCCTTGCCTCGCTTTAGGTGCCATTGTACCTGAGACTAGAAATAGTGTTAGTTGCAGCACAGTCTCACTTGATACAATCTATAAGCAAGCATTAGGGGTACCACCCCACACTTAGTTTTGTTAACACAAATCAGTGAGGTGAAAGTAGTCGATTTACTCAGATTTCGTCGAGATACGTTTTAGGATTGTATTCCGACAAGAAAATCAGCAATGCATCACTTACTTGCAGCCATTGGACTACTTTCATGGTAGATATAGCAACACTACTACATAGGGGTTACCACATGGAATCGTTATTCTTACAACAATCACAACCTCCTAAGTCGGTAGGCACTATAAGTCTTATCCCGATGGCCGGGATAGTCTAACATATAAGTATCCAAACAACAATCTTAAGCAATATTCATAGCCATAGCAATTCCGCAAATATCATAACAATGCTATTGAAACCAAATTCAAGTCGGAAACAAGTCAAGATTTTCCTACGTATATGTTCACTCACATGATTTTACAACAACAATCCAAACACATGAACATCACCAACAATCTTATATAATTTAGCAATTCATAATAGCCATAGCAACGTAGTACTTACGAGTAATAAATGAAGAATAAGAGAGTACTTACTTGCTTGAAACTTGTGGAGATGGTTTTGTGAATTGGAAGAGCAAAAGAAGAAAATTTTGAGAAGATTTGGAAGAGTATGCGGCGCCTTTAGGGTATTTTCTATTGTGGTTGTGTTATAAAACTAAGTCCCCTTTATATAGGAAGAGTATGGGTCGGGTTATGACCCATTTACAATCGGTTTTGGAGACAAAAATCCTACATATGCGGCGCATAATACTCAGCATATCAATGACATATGTGGCGCATTGTCTATGGCATAATGGGACATATGCGCCGCATAGTCTATGGCATTTGTAGACATATGCGCCGCATAGTCTATGGCATATGAGACACTGAGACCAAATGCCATAGCATAGGCGGCGCATAGTCAAAAGCATACCTAGGAATAGGCGGCGCATAGTGTATAGCACACTAGATTCCGAGACCTTAGGCTATAGGATAGGTTGTGCATCGTTCGTGGCCTAGTTTTACTAAGGCCTAGCCTTCCTCGAAGCCTATTTTGGCGTGAGAAAGGCTCAATCCATAGCCTTATGCATCACCCTTCCTAACTTACCAACTTTACCATACAATGCGTCCAAATCGTCAATTGAAATCAATCTCCTCGTTGACTACTTCTTGCACCTATATTCGCTCAAACAAATGAAAACGATTAGTACGATGGGTTGCCTCCCACCAAGCGCTTTAGTTTTGGTCGTGGCACGACTCTTATTTTTGGATTTTTCATTTATCAAAATCAAAACAAGTACTAGAATAAAAGAAAAAAAACGATAAAACGATAAAACGATGGGTTGCCTCCCATCTAGCGCCTTATTTATTGTCGTGGCTCGACGTAGTAATCTCGAGTACTTAGACTTCGTCGAGATAAGTGATGGCCATGTCATTCATCGAGTCAAGAGGACCGATATAAGGCTTAATACGTTGGCCATTCACTTTGAAGACAACACCCTTATTGCCTTCCAATTCGACTACTCCAGACGAGTAGACTTGGATAACTTTAAATGGACCAGACCACTTAGATTTTAACTTACCTGGGAAGAGCTTAAATCTGGAGTTGAAGAGTAGTACCATATCACCCTTTTGGAAGTTTCGTCGAACAATCCGCTGATCATGATACTTCTTCATCCGCTCCTTGTATAAATCCGATCTTTCATATGCATGGAGACGGAACTCATCTAATTCGTTCAGCTGCTCCAACCTCAGATTCTTCACATCATCCCAATTCAGATTCAAGTGCTTCAATGCCCACAATGCCTTGTATTCAAGCTCGATGGGTAGATGACAAGCCTTCCCATAAACTAGTTGATAAGGAGACATGCCAATGGGTGTCTTGAATGCAGTCCTATATGCCCATAGTGCATCATCTAGCTTTCGAGACCAATCCTTCCTATTTGCATTAACCGTCTTTGCAAGGATTTGCTTAATCTCGCGATTGGAAACCTCTACTTGTCCACTAGTTTGGGGATGATAAGGTGTAACTACCTTGTGTTGCTTGACACCATACTTGGCCAATACAGATTTGAATAGCTTGTTGCAAAAGTGAGATCCTCCATCACTTATGATAGTACGAGGTACTCCAAAGCGAGAGAAGATATTCTTCTTTAAGAACGCTACAACACGCTTTCCTTCGTTGTCGGCCAATGCTACAGCTTCAACCCATTTCGAAACATAATCCACAGCAACTAAGATGTACTTCATTCCAAACGAATTCACGAATGGACCCATGAAATCAATACCCCACACATCAAAGAGTTCTACCTCCAGAATTTTGGACATGGGCATTTCATGGTGTTTTGAAATAGCACCTTGACGTTGGCATTGGTCACACCTTCTCACATAGTCGTATGCATCTCTGAATATCGAAGGCCAATAATAACCACTTTGCAATACTTTTCTTGTCGTTCGATTGCCTGCATGATGTCCTCCAACTTGCGAAGTGTGGCATGCTTCCAATATAGTAGGCACTTCTTCATGGGATATACATCGTCGAATGATCCCATCCGCGCATCTTCGAAACAAATAAGGTTCATCCCAATAGTAGTGCTGAACGTCATGCATAAACTTCCTCCTTTGGTGGTAAGATAAATTGGCAGGTAGCACATTACTCACCACGAAATTTGCAAAGTCGGCATACCATGGTAATTTCTCCATTGTTGTCGCTAATATCTCCTCGTCAGGGAATGCATCATCAATCTGAATTTCAGGTTGCGCCACATGTTCATTCTCAAGTCTAGATAGGTGATCAGCCACTTGGTTCTCGCAACCTCTTCTATCTTTGACTTCGAAATCAAACTCTTGCAGCAGCAATACCCATCGAATCAACCTTGGTTTTGCATCCTTCTTCGTCATTAGATACCTAAGAGCTGCATGGTCTGTATGGAAGATCACCTTAGTACCCAATAGATAGGCACAAAACTTCTCAAACGCATACACAACCGCTAGGAGCTCTTGTTCAGTAACAGTGTAGTTCCTTTGGGCTTCATTTAGGACCTTACTCGCATAGTAGATAGGATGAAATAATTTCTTCTTTCTTTTTCCAAGAACAGCACCAACGGCTACACCACTAGCATCGCACATGACCTCAAACGGGAGCGTCCAATCTGGTTCTACCATGATAGGGGCTTCAATGAATTTTCCTTTAAGGCATTCGAATGCCTTTAAGCAATCGTCATTAAAGTCAAACTTCACATCTTTCTCCAATAGTTTGCACAATGGACTAGAAATTTTGGAAAAGTCTTTGATGAATCTACGATAGAAACCAGCATGGCCAAGAAAACTACGAACTCCCTTCACCGAAATTGGAGGCGGTAGCTTCTCAATTACCTCTATTTTTGCTCGATCAACCTCTATTCCTCTTTCAGAGATCTTGTGCCCAAGAACGATTCCTTCTTTTACCATGAAGTGGCACTTCTCCCAATTCAGCACAAGGTTGAACTCTACACATCTTTGCAATGCCATGCTCAAGTTTGCCAAACATGCTTCAAAAGACTCACCGACAACTGAAAAGTCGTCCATAAATACCTCCAAAGTGTCTTCAACCATATCAGAGAAAATAGACATCATACAACATTGAACGGTGGCTGGTGCATTACACAACCCGAATGGCATGCGTTTGAAGGCAAACGTACCATATGGGCATGTAAACGTTGTCTTCTCTTGGTCTTCGGGAGCAATACAAATCTGATTATAACCTGAATAACCATCCAAGAAGCAAAACCATCCTTTCCCCGCTAATCGATCTAGCATTTGGTCCATAAATGGCATGGGGAAGTGATCCTTGAGTGTCCAAGAATTCAGCTTGCGGTAGTCCATGCATACTCTCCATCCAGTAACGGGCCTGAGTGGAATAAGCTCATTCTTTGCATTCGCGACCACCGTCACACCTCCTTTCTTGGGAACACATTGTACAGGACTTACCCATGTACTATCAGAGATAGGATATACAACTCCTGCGTCTAACCACTTGATAATCTCTTTCTTCACCACTTCTTGCATAGGTGGGTTTAAACGCCTTTGATGTTCAATGGTGGGTGTGCACTTTTCTTGAAGCTGAATTTTATGTGTGCAAATCCCAGGTGGAATACCAATAATATCCGCAATGGTCCATCCAATGGATCTAATATACTTGCGTAAGATCGCAATAAGAGCTGCAACTTGTTGCTCACCCAAATCGGCTGCCACTATGACTGGAAGTGTGTTTCCGCTTCCTAAGAATGCGTACTTCAAATGACTTGGCAGCTCCTTCAATTCTAGTGTGGGTGGTTCTTCAATAGATAGCTTAGCTGGTGGTGCGGGTCGATTCTTGAGATCAAGATCCAGATTCTTGGGAGTATAGAGATATGTCCCTAATCCCGATAGAGCACAAATAGCTTCTTCAGAAATTTCAGCATCCTCATTCTCTCCTTTCATGAGCAAAACCTCCAAAGGATCATCAAGAATTTGCTCTTCTTCAAGTCGTTCTTTCTCATCATCAAATACAACATCAGCCACAGAAAATACACTCAGATATTTGGGTTGCTTCATTGATTTGCAAACATCAAATCGAACCACTTCGTCATTTATTCGGAATGAAAGTTCATTAGCTCTCAAATCAATGAGCACACTTCCTGTAGCAAGGAAAGGGCGTCCCAAGATTATGGGAACCTCTGAATCTGCTTCACAATCCAAGATGACAAAGTCTGCTGGAAAGATAAATGAAGAAACCTTTACCAAGACATCGCATAGAATACCAACCGGTCGTTTTACCGACCTATCCGCCATAACAAGCCTCATATTAGTTGGTGTAGGATCTCCTAACCCCAACTTCTTGTAGATCGATAATGGCATCAAGTTGATGCTGGCTCCTAAGTCACATAATGCTATGGCAAAGTTCAAAGATCCGACGGTGCAAGGAATAGTGAAAGCTCCGGGGTAGGCCTTCTTCTGAACTATCGATCGGGTAGCAATTGCACTACAATGATGCACATCATCCTTCAGCTCATAACTTACTGCCCTCTTCTTAGTCAAAAGATCTTTCATAAACTTCGCATACCCAGGCATTTGTTCAAGTGCCTCTACCAATGGAACATTAATGGTCAGTTGCTTCAACATAGTCATAAATTTGCTGAACTTAGTATCATCCGCCACCTTCTTCAATCTTTGGGGAAAAGGTGGTGGTGGGTATGGAAGTGTTCTCTCCATGGCTTTCTTCTCCTCTTGCTTTCGTTTTTCCATTTTTTCAGGCTGCACGTCACTGGGCGTGACATCCTTGACGTCAGGACTGGTTGTTGCGGCATCTTCTCCTTTTGTGTTATCATCCATGTCCACTACTTCGTCAACCACTTGCTTGCCTTTTGCTGAAGGTTCCAGCACCTTACCGCTTCTGGTAGTGATGGCCATGCATGACCCATCATTCTTTGGGTTTTGCACAGTATCGCTAAGTATAGTGCCAGCCTTTCTTTGATTGAGTGCTGCTGACAGTTGGCTCAATTGCTGCTCTATTTGCTTGATTGAAGTGGAATGAGAATCAACTAGTTGTTTCATGGAGGACAAATCATTAATTACCTCAGTAACTCCCGCGCTTGTTGCTTCCACTCCTTTCAATAATTTAGCCATCATGTCTTCCATACTTCCAGAATTAGATGTGGTGGTATCACGTCTACCAGGGGGAACGTACAAACCACTTTTTTCATTCTTGTTCTTCCAACTACCTTGGTCCATGTTTCCAGATTTACCATAATAGTTCCGACCTTGGCTTCCTTGGGTATTCCCTCGGAAACCCCCCTGATTGTTCAAGTAGTTGGCCTCTTCTTCCGAATCAGATTCGTCTCTTCCTTTTAGCGCCACAGCTTTCACTTTTTCGGTCTTCCCTGATAATAAATGCTTTGTAAAAAGATCCATCTGTGTTTTCATGTGCGTCATATCTTGATCACGTTCTTCTTGTCTTCTTCTTTGGTCTGCAGTCATGCCTATAGATAAAGTGGGGCTTGCTACCTCAGAATCCCTGGTATGCCAAGCTCTACTTTGTTTCATCATGCGATCTAGCATATTGCTTGCTTGACCAAAGGTGAGATCCATAAAGGATCCTCCAGCTGCGTTATCCACCACTGGCTTAGTTATTGAATTCAAGGCTCTATACAATATCTCCATGAGGTGAACATTAGTCATGTGATGGTTTGGGCATCTCGCTAGCTTTGTCTTGAACCTCTCCCATGTTTCATGAAGAGCTTCAGTGGGAAGCTGACGAAAGTTGCTGATTTCATCTCTCAATTGTGCCCTTTTGGAAGGCGGAAAGAATCTTTCTAGGAAAGCGTCTCTCAATTGCCTCCAATTTGTAATTGAATCAAGAGTCAGCCCATTCAACCATAGTGTTGCCTCCCCAGACAGAGACAATGGGAATAGACGTAATCGAATTGCATTCTGACCAACACCAGGATTGTCAAAAGACTTGCATGTAGAAATAAAGTTGATGAGATGCATATTCGGATCATCGCCTGCTAGTCCACCAAATAATCCCTTGAGTTGCAATAACTGAATCATGGTGCTTGTGATGTTGAACTTGGCTCCGAGCGCTAATGGTGGTGGAATTATAGCTCTAGTGGCTCCGGCACCATCAAGATCATCATCATCGTCGAAAGCTGGCTGCATAGGTTGGCGATCATGTCTATACCGAGCTTGTCGACCTCTTCTGTTGGCAGGTGTTACGATTTCAGCATCACGCCTAGGGTTTAGTAACTCGTCATCACCTAAATCCTCATCGTCAGGATTTGGTGCTCGTGCAGGGTTATCAATGTTCTGCTGTTGAACCTGGGCTGCAAAAAGGGCAGCCAATCTTTCTTGTTCCTGTTGAGCAGCCATCCTTGCGATTTCAGCTTGTGTTTCCATTCTACCAATGCGTTGTGGTTCAGGATTGATTGGTAATAACGGTTGACCAGAACTTCGAGTATGGGGCATGCACTAAAATAAAAACCTGTAGTAGACAAAAACAAAAACTAAAAGTAAAAGTACGAGAATCTTTGACCAAAGGGTCTAGTAATTTTCACGAACTTAATTGACACTTGTATTCCCCGGCAACGGCGCCAATTTTTTATAACGCTCAATCTACATCTCTCGTAGGAGTGTAAAGCGGTCGTTAGCAAATATAGAACCCAACCTGGGTTAGGTGTCGATCCCACAGGGAATAGCTTGGCCAACAAGTAAGTAAAATTACTAAACTTTTGGTGCAAGTCTCGTAAGAAGGGGGGATTCTTGTTTTGCAAGTAATGTAAACAAAAGCTGAAAATAATAAAGTAAAAAGAGAGAGATTGTTACGTTGGTTGTAAACAATGAGAATTGAAGCGTTGGGGTTATGTCCACCTTCTGAGGTATACGTCTCTATTGGCTATGAGTGTGTAGAATTCTGACATGCAATTGCTTATAGAGGATTGTATTCGATGGTAAATCCAAGCGTCTCTCGACCTAAACAAGGACTATTTCACTTTAACTCTCTCGAGCTTAAAGCGTGTCTAATGGTATGAATTCTCCAAGAGGTTAGTCCAGTTACGGCACTAGCTTTTTAATAGGAAAGGGTGTCCTACTACCTTGACATTATCTCTTTTCCAGACAAATAACTTTTCTCTCGAACAAGTTAAATGTTAGACTGGCGTATTCTTGCGTTTGCAACCGCAAAGAATGTAGATTAAGATGAAGAGAATAATGATATAAGCAATATACGTGCCTCGAACTCACAAACTCACAGCAATAGATAGTAACTCATTCGGCTTCCATGACCCCAACAGAGAAGTTTAGTTACCCATGAATGCGAAGGAAATCACGATTGACATTGTTATTATATCACGATATTGAGTAATGGCGTGTAGATCAAGTGATAGGCGTGGGGCGTGATTCCTTAGCAAGTAACGATTCTCTTGTTGTGGAGTTTAAGAATAGAAGAGTAGATTAGAAGTGTTTGTAGTGGAAGATGAGAGGGATGGAAGAAAATTAATTGTTGAATGATGAATGTAAGATTAATAAAAATCTCTAGCATGATAGGGTATTTATAATACCCATATCCTACTCCTACTAAGCTAATGAAATAAATAACCAAATCCTACTAGACTAATGAAATCCTTAACCCAAATGTACTAGGTTAAGGTAACATTATCATAATCCACATAAAATAATGAAATACATAACCTAATTGTACTAGGTTAATGTATCATTGTCAAAATCCAGCTTTGTGTCTGTAAGTCCCCAAAGTCTTCAGAATTGTTGTTTTAGCCCGGGACAGATTTTTCATGCAGCAGTTTTGGTCCTTTAGGCGTTCCACTTCCTTCTCCTTCGTTCGTGAGCTTTCTTTTGCGTCAAGTTAGCCATAAAATGCTGTATTTTGCATCATTTATACCTGAAACTTTTCTAGTCATGTTCGTTAGCTCATTAGCGGGAAAAAGAACTAAAAGTGCATGAAATATATAATTTGTTCTCAAAACTAGGCTAAAATATGGGCAAAATATATTGATATAGTCGTGTAAATCCGCCTATCATCAAGAGCCAAGAATAAGGTGATTGCAAAACTGATAGGTGATTAAAATCTTGAATTTGGGAGAATTTTAGATTATAAGGATGAGTTGTTAAGATCAAATTCAGATAGTACATGTGTAATGAAGCTTCATGATGAAACATTTGAAAATGATAGAATAATGTTTCAAGGCTTCTACATATGTTTTGATGCAATGAAGAAGTTCTACTTAGATGATTGTGTGAAGTACATTGATTTGGATGGTTGCTTTTTAAAAAGAGCGTCAAAAGGTGTCACGATCTAAACTATGGTCCTGGATGTGACAGACATTCCAAACCAATAAAGATTTGAGATTACCTCTTAGCATTACATCCTAAGCATAGTCATAAATAAAGTTGTAGAAACGAGCCCATAAGATAAGACGTTCAAAGATAGTTGCTCCCCTTGTTCCTTTCAAAATTTATCGGATGAACGTTGTGAACGTAAGCGGTGAATATTTGAAATAAAATAATATCCAAATCGTAAGAACAAAATCTAAAACAACAACCTAACATCGTCTACAAAGCCTCTAACTTTAAGAATAACTTTTAAGTCAAGACATGACTCCGACTATATCATAAATTCAAAAAATACCAATACAGAAACATATGTAAAAAGTACAAATACTTTTTGAATGGTGGAGGGTTCACCACTGATCATTAGTTGTCTAAGAGAGAATATGAAAGCTCTATTGCTGCACAAAATCACAGGAATATGCTTTCGAATCTACATCATGAAATGATGTAGTGTTCGGAGACGGTCAGTACGACGAGTACTGGCATGCAACCTAGAAAAAGAAAACTAAAACAGTCTAATAAACAGTTTATAAAATCCATGTTATGGGCTCAAAATGAATAAACTAAGTAGTAAATGACCAAGAATGTAAATGAAATATGATCATTTGAAAAACTTAATTCTTGGTTGGGTAGTTACACCGTCATAGATTAACCTACAGGCAATATAGGTCTAGTCCATATCCAATTGGGAGCCCTCACTCCATGTTAGCCGCATGGACTGATGTAGTCATATTTCTAGCCATCATATCATAAACTTGGACTGATGTAGTCATATTTCTAGCCATCATATCATAAACTTAAGTGCATACTACTGCGCGAAGCAAGCATACAACGGTCATCCTTCGTTTAGGATAAGACCTCTCACGTTGGCAAATGCGGTTTTCAGTGTTAGTCACAAGGACTACACCTTCACGGTGCAACTACAAAATTCTTTTTGTGCCCAATTAAAATATTTTTTCTAAAATTTTATTCAAGAAGTCTTTCATTAAGGCACTCATATATTGGTACCGTTATACCAAAACTTGCAAGCCAGTAGTATCATGCCAAGAAAATATTATCATAAAATATTATTGACTCCTTAATCCCATCATTCAAAATCATACCCATATTCATCTTTAAATTGCATAAGAATATCAAAGCAAGTCATAAAAGTGCAACACTTTCGATATTTTAAAAAGATGGGTTGTCATCTGTGTTCATCATTTTAATTCAAAGATTTTTCAAAGGACTTGAAAGTCATAATTTCCATCACTCATAACATTAAATATTTCAAAATTTATATAATGATATGCATCCTTTCAATCATTTTATTCAAATCACTAAAACCCTTCACAAGTAGTTAGAGATAATTTGTAAGAAAAGGAAAAAATCAATATTTAATATTTATAATAACACTTTTCAATCCCAACTTTAAAACATCAATAAAATAAGTATAACGATAATAAAATTCACACTTTAGGATAGTAATTAAAGTAGGGAGTGTTCAACATGCCTTTTGATGGAAGGAGTTTGAGAGGAACTTGAATTTAACGCCTTGGAAGTTGAACCTTGGGAAGAAATCCTAGTTTTGTTTCTCTTGAGAGTGGAGACGAGAAAGAATGATGAAAAATTGATAACTGATGAGTAAATAATGCTTATAGAGTAATTAAGTCGTGGGGTAGGGTTTGAGGTGAGGAAAAGACCAAAATACCCCCTAAAGAAACTGAAAAAAAAATTGTTGAAATTTCTCAGTTGACGACTTCAGTTGACAGCCTGTCAACTAGTTGACGGCTCGTCAATTCCCATCGTCAACCTCTGACATATTTTGAACTTTATTGCCTAGGGTTGATCACTTCAGTTGACGGCCTGTCAATCTTTGGCAGACAGACACTCTCAAGTAAAATAAGCATAACTTTCTACTCCGATATCGAATTAAGGTGAAATCAGATGCATTGAAAAGAAAACTCAAAGATATTTCATTTGGTATATAGTAGGCCACCTAAATCATTATATTCTATGAGTAATGATCGTTGGAAGTAGACCCAAGTAGGAATGTCCACTAAAACTCAATCGGTAAAAAAGTTCTCCACTCTACTTTTGAGTTAGGAGATTTTCATGACCTCAATTCATCTCCGAAGATGTTCCCACATTATAGAATTGATCATCACACTTATATTTACATATAAATCATTTGGTTCAGATCTATACACGTAGGAATGAAGGTTCGGATTCTAGCTCGCAAGTGATTGTACTAGCCAAAAAAAAATCTGACGGAACTATTAGTAGCAACAAGATTCGTGTGGTATCCAAAAGCTGTGACCAGCGAAATATAAGGTTTGAATGAACTTTTTTACTTATTGTTCTACTAAAGTAATCGATCTAAAAAATGTTGTTTGGAAACTCTGTCATGTCTTTCCCAAAAGCCACATAAATTATTTCAATCATTTTTAAAAAGATAAAAAAAAACTAAGATAAATCAACAATTTTTTTTGAGAAAAACAAAGAATTCAAAAAAAAATTAGTAGTCAAAATTACAACCCCCAACATATGCAGTTACAAAGAATTATTTGCTTCAAGTAAAAAAATCTAAAGTGTTCTTAAACTATTAAAGAAAAAAAATTATCTTTCCATTGATTTTCTATCCAAAAGGCCCTCATTATAAATTGGACATTTTAAAATTATTTGATTAACATAAAAAGATCTTTGAGGGAAAAAATTGATGCTTTTGATTAAATGAAATGAAAAATAGAATTATTTTATTTAAAAGAACTTACCGCAAATAAAAATAAAATATTCAGAAGAATACTTTTGAATTAAGCTTGTTACAAAAAATAGAAATATATTGTACTAATTATTTACATCCTACTAATAGATGCACAATGGCATCCATTATAATGTTGTGAATCCATTCAATTCTATGGATGTTTTATTAATGAACTCTTTAAAATATCTGTACCTTATTAATATAGTATTCTTCATGTATGGGGAAAAATATACTACTATACAAAAGAAACAAGAAAGCATTATCTCTTATATCTCTCGTCTATATATTTTGCTCATATTTTACAACACAAAACGTGTATTTGAATATATCGAATTATCACTTGCTCATAATTAATTATAGTTTAAACAAATTTAATATAAATATATTTTGAACAAATAAGGATTTATTTACCTTTATACTATCTCCGTTCGCTTTTTTACTTGTCACTATTTTTCTAATTGAATTTTTATTTTTATTTTTATTCTTGACAAATCAAGAAAATATTAAAAAAATTCATATTTATCCTTAGTATTAATTACTTATTCTTTTTTTTTTTTTAATAAAAGACCCAATTGGGCCTAATTTATTGAACTAAAGAAAGAAGAAAGAAAAAACTATAGGAAGTGACAAACTTAAGCCATAATTATAAGAAATAGCAACACTTTCACAAAATTACATTTTATAACAAAAGTAGCATCTTTTTTGGTCCATTAACTCTACACACGCGTATTTCTCATTTTCTTTCCTATTTTTACTCCATTACTTTACCTCTCTCTAATTTAATCGTATCTTTTTTTCACTCCATTAGTTTGCCTCTCTCCAATATCACCGTTTTGTTTCTCAAGTTGCGCATATTTTTCTTATATTGTAGATAAATATTGTGCTCCATCAGGTTTGTAGATTTGAGTTTAAAATTATTACCAAATTAAAAGTATACGTTTTTTACAGTCTTCGCCAGCTGCTCTGAGTTCCGTCGGTTGCCGCTAATCGTTTGTCTTCCTTGTCGTCTGGTAAGTTTCATTATTATTGTATTTTTTTTTCAAATGAAACAATTGAAGATTAAGAAAGATCTAGACTGCCAAATATAGATTGCAAAAAAATTAACTATATACACCATAATTGAATCTGGAACTAGTTTGAAGCTTAATTTTAACCTGTTGAACATGCAATTTGAAATGTTATTCTATGCATTTGAAGTTTTTGAATTTCACGTGGCATGTTCTTAGTTTAGTGAAGAAGTATTTGTATTTGTATTTTTATTAGCTTATAGGTCATGTGCAGTATATGTATTTTTTATATACATATGGTTATGCTGATATATTCTTTTGGTGGATAATATATATATTTTTTAGTATTTTTTAATGTTCATGATATGCATTATGTATTTTTTTATTTAGTTATATGTATATGTATATAGTTGTATTTATTACTGTTTAAGATATGCATTTATATTTTATTATTTTATATGTGTCGCCTTCATATTTCGCAAATACATATGAAGATATATAGTATAGTTATATTTGTTACTGTTTAATATGAATTTGATATGTATTTCGTAAATACATATCAGAGTCATATTTTATATTTTATATACGGTAATATACATATGGATCAGGCATGTATTCTGTAAATACATATGCAGAGCTATATGTATTTTTTTGTAATGTAATATGTATTATGTAAAAATAAAACATGCATATTATGTATTTTGTAATTTTTTTTTGTGAAAAGTACATGTAATATAGATTTATGTCATTTTTTAGTTCTATAGGTACTGCGTGATCACATATTCAAGGCAAGAGTACTTTCAAAGTTTACATCATATATAGGATGTCACACACAGTCAATGATATTGAAGAACGTATTAATGCAATGTTATCAAAGGAGTAGTACAAGATTTGTTGTCATAAGAATATTTGTGGTGTCTATATAAAGAAAAAAAAAAGTGTAGTTCAAGCGCAATTAGGCAGGTGTATTATGTCACAAATGTATTATAAATTTTTTGGGTGCATGTGTATGTATTTATATTTTGTTTACAACTACATGTCCATATGTATTTTTGTACGATGTTGAATTTGTTTCTATGTCATTTTAGAGGGTAACATATGTATTTATTTATATTTTTTATTGTTTAAGATATGTATCATGTATTTTTTATTATCTATATGTATATGTATATAGTTGCCCTTTTGTTATAGAGATTTGTATCCTATATGTGTATATATATATATGAGTCAGATATGTATTTCTGTAAATACATATATAAATATATATATATTTTTTGTACTGTAAATACATATGCAGATCTGTATATCTATATATTTTGTATATTTTTAAATATATATATATATATATGTGATATAGAAAATATAAAATAGAACCCAAAAGAAAATGAGAAAGAATTTTTTTTTTTTTAAAAAAAAAATAGAAAGAAAAATAAAAGCTAGAGATACAAGAATAAAAATGAAAAAAATAAAAATAGAAAAAGAAAAAAACGATATAGAAATATTCGGAAAAAAAGAGGAATTAGAAGCTACAAATAGAAGTGTAAAACTAAAAAAAAAAAAAAAAAAAAAAAAAAAAAAAATGAAAAATAAAAAACTAAAGAAAAAAAATGAAATAAAAAAAAAAAAGAAACAGAAGAGAGAAAATAAAGTGGAAAGAAAAAAATAAATAAAAATAAAAAATTAAAATAAAATAAAATAATTAAAAAAAAGGTGAAAAAAATAAATAAGATGACATGACATAAATACGACACTCACAAGGAATAATACACAATGACTAGTAAACAAGTTCGTAATAAAGCATGAAACAAGGTGGCATAACAAGAAAAATACACCCACCAAGTAAAATCCTACCCTAACGACCCAAACTGGCACTAGCCTTCTTTCTTAATTCGCATTCTCCAGATCTTCCTATCTAGGGTGATGTCCTCAGTAAGCTGTAACAACTCTTATATCTCTTACATTTTTCTTATTAGTATTTATTTATTTTTGAAAAAGGTGAAAATAAATTAATAAGAAAAATGTAAGAGATATAAGAGCTGTTACAGCTTACTGAGAACATGACCCTAGATAGGAAGATCTGGAGGACTCAAATTAGGATAGACGACTAGTGCCAGTTTGGGTCGTTAGGATAGAGTTTTACTTGGTGGGTGTATTTTTCTTGTTATGCCACCTTGTTTCATGTTTTATTACGAACTTGTTTACTAGTCCTTGTGTACTATTCTTTGTGGATATCGTATTTATGTCATGTCATCTTATTTCATTCTTTATTACAGATTTGATTAGTATTCCTTGTCTTGAGCCGGGGGTTTATCGGAAACAATCTTTCTACTTCTCCGAAGGTAGTGATATGGACTGCGCACATCTTATCCTCTCCAAACCCTACTATGTGGGAATATACTGGGTGTTGTTGTTGTTGTAAGAGATATAAGAGAGTGAAAGAGAAAAATAATAATGGTACTTTATTTTAAAATTTTGAAATGATGGAGATAATAATCTTTAACTTGAGTTTGATTTGGAGAAGAGATATGCTAGTTTAAATCAACTGATTTAAGTAAAAGAAGCACAGTACATTTTTATCGTACATATATTTTTAGTAGCAAAAAGTATTTAAAATATAAAATATAAATTGTTATCTTAGATAATTATGAACAGTTGGTATGAAACTGTTAATTTTTTTTTATTTTTTGAAGTAAGAAATATGTAATTTTTTGATTTTTTTGAAGTAAGAAATATGTATAGACCAAATTTGGACCCGGTCCAACAAAGAACAAAATTGAGAAAGGAAAGGACACAGGTAGGAGTGACAATTTCAGCTCATATTTGTAAAAGGAATCTATTTAATTCATATTTAGTGAATTGAATCAATTTTAATTGGGTAAATATAGACTTCAACTCATTTTAAAAGCTCATACAAATATGGACAAAATGAATAAAATATGGGTACCCATTTAAACAGAGAGATCACCCACCTATGCTTAAAGTTTCAATTTTTTTCTTTTCTAGTTTCTTTTCTTCTTTCTTTTCTCCTTTAATTTACTTTTTTTCTTTTTCATTTTTTTTACTCAATCCTTATAATTTCTTTTTTTCTTTTTCATTTTTTCATCTATTTTTTATTTTTATTTCTTTTTTCTTTGTATTTTTTTTTTCACTTTCTCCTTTCTCATTGTTATTTCATCATTCGTATTCGCTTGAGACCTACATGAGTTAATAAATATAAGCTTCTAATTATCCCATTTAGCCTATATAATTCATAACATCTCTTATCAATTAAATATAATCCATAGTCTCACTCTTTGATTATTATTTTTTTCTATCTTTTATTACTCTTTTTTCTTTCTTTCTTTTACTATTTTTTTCTTTCTTTTTTCCTTTAATTTACTTTTTTTTTTTTTTCATTTTTTCCACTTATTTTTTACTCGTTTCTTACACTTTTTTTCTCTCTTCTTTTTTCATCATTTTTTTTTTCTTTTTAAATTTTATTTCTTTGCATTCTTTTTTTTTGTATTTTCGTTTCCCCCTTTTTCATTCTTGGTTCGTCATTTTTCTTATTTTTTTAATATTATTTTCCTCATTATTTTTTTGTCATTGCATTTTATATTTTTTTACTTTAAATTTATTTGTATCATACTATATATTTCAAATAAATTTATTATTTGTATTTGAATAGTTTAGTTGTCAATATATGCAATTTATCATTTGTATTTATATACAAATAAGTATATGGAATAAAATCAATATGAGGTGTGGTGCAGTGAATGGAGCTGCTCCACCCTTAACCAGAGGTCGAGGGTACGACCCTGGTTATGGAGAAAACTCTGTTGGGAGCGCTGCCACCTTAATAGGCCCTACAACGCTCGATCCGGATTAGTCGGGGCTCCAATGCAGACACCAAACACCGGATGAAAAATAAAAAAAAAAATATATGAATTAATTGTATTTTCTTGAGACTAAAATATATATAACTGGGGATCCACATAGCCCTCGAATTATAAATGTTGGGCGAATATAAATTAATATACGCTTATGATATTTTCGTTATCATAAAAAAAATCAAAAAAAAAAAGTACAAAGAGAGGTAGAAATTAGAGATAGAAGAGAGAAAAAAACGTAAAGAAAGAATTGAAGAAAAAAATACAAAAAAAAATAAAAATAAAAAATAATGAAAAAGGAGAAAAGAAAAAAAGATGATGGTGAAAATAAATATACTGAGTGGTTACGATATTTTAGTCATCAACCATAATTTATACTCGACTTAACCATGTTCTTCAAAATAAATAAATATAAAACATAAAATACAACTAAAAAAAATAATGAGAAAGAAGTAATAACAAAAAAATAAAAATAGAAAAAAAGAAGACTAAAAAGGAAAAGGAAAAAAACAAAAACAAAGAGCATAGGATAGAGATAGAAGAGAGGAAAAAAAAAAAGAAATGACAAAAAAATAAAAAATAAAAGAAAATTAGAGGCTATATAAAAGAGATACAAAAAATAAATAAATAAAAAAAGTCAAGTTGATATGATAGAGTAGAAGTTAGGAGTTAAATCGGTTGAAACTATTTTTACGCAATTTATATTGGACCAAATTCATATTTATATGAACGAATTGTAATTTAAATATTTTTGCTCGATCCATATTTAACCCATCTAAATCCAATTCAATCCTATCCAATCCGACGTTTGCCAGCCGACACAGGTAAGATATTTTTTGGTCTTTGAAAAAGGAAAGTGCGATCTTTCCATTCTCTGTATCTCGATTTGGGCTAGTTTTTAGGTTGAAGATGACCCTGGTAAGCTTTATTACTTCAACTTCATCATCACCTCAGTCCATTCACTGCAGCTCTTATTTTACAGCTTATATGTGAGCTGCAATCTGTTCATGGAAACTCCTCAGGTGGCTTATCTTTTCTCTTTTACAGCTCTTATTCCTCAAATATTTTTCAAATGTCTATTATTAAATATAAATTAATATGATAAAATAGATGTGTCACGCGTCAAGAATGACAAAGTAAAATCGAATTATTGAACAGGTGTTACCAAGTAAGGAACGATTGATATGTAGCTATAAATAAATTCACACTTACATTTACTTTCTCCGGCTGTTGTTGTTTCCCTTGTTAAATTTATCTACAATCTCAATCTTCCAGAAAAAGCCGAATTTCACGTAATACAGAAACCGGGTTTGTTGGGTTTGTTGAACATGTTGCCGGCGTACTCGTATTCAGCTTTGCCGGAGGAGCTATGGAGACGAATATTTGAAATCGGAATTGAATCCTCAAACTTCAACTACAAACATCTTTGTTGTCTCTCTATTACCTGCAAGCTACTCAATCGACTCTCCCACGATGATTCTCTATGGTCCTCTTTGTTCTCTGCTGATTTCCCACAATATCATATTAACCAACTTCCTTCATCTTCTTCTTCGATTTCCAACAAATCACTCTACAAAATTAGGTATTTATACACTTCTACTCTAAAAATAGTTTTTGTTTTAAAGTTAATGGTTGAAAATACACATAGAGTATCTCGAGTTTTTGATTTTCCTAACTAAACTATCAGGTGCTGAGTTGCCTACCTAACTATCACCAATTTTGAGTTTCATAATGAACTATGAGGTTCGTGATTTTTCTGCCTGAGCTATCACCAACTATTTACAAAAATACACCTGAAGGATCATAGTTTTTTGAGTTTCATACCTCAACATGCGAGAGTTTCTTATCTAACTATCATAAGCTATTTATCAAAATACACCTAAATTATCTCTTTTTTTTTTTTTTTTTGAATTTCATACCTGAATTTTCACGTGTGCGAGTTTCCTACCTGAACTATCACCAACTATTTATCAAAACACAAATCAACTATTAATTGTTTGAGTTTTATACCTGAACTTTTCGGTTAAAAAAAAGTGAACAATTAATAGTTAGACGTGTGTTTTAATAAATAGTTGATGATAGTTTATGAAGGAAACTTAAGCACGTGATAGTTCAATTTTGAAACTCAAAAAACCGAGATACTTTAGGTGTGCTTTTCACTGTTCGCTCTTTGTTTTATTGTATATGTCTATGTTGTTTTTAGTGTACTACATCACATGACAATCTTAGACTTGGCTTATGATGGATGAAAATTCTAATTAGTTTATCAACTGCGAGGTCAGCGGAAAGGATACTGGAGTGGATGGTCACTCAATTAATAATTATCTTCTCAGGAAGTCATTTTTCTGAGATAATGATTAATTAGTTGAGTGACTATATGAGAAATCAACTCAGGAATATTGTTATCTTCTTGAGAAAGTAGTTTATTAGTCTCTAGAAGTTCAAACTAAAGTTGAATATTGTAGTTGATTTGGGTGCCTTTTAATTAGTAAAGGCTAGAAATTATGTCAATTCTGCCGAGGTGGATACAACATGAACCGAACAAGCATTGAGCTTTCGCGAAGGCTAGGATGATTTTAATAACTCCAAATAATTCATCTAAACTCAAAAGAATGCAGTATTTTGTTGTAGTTGAAAAAAGCTAGTATTTGAAATTGAAAATGAGAAAATGAGTATATGTTTGTTTGTGTTTTGAATGAACTTCACTTGGAAAAAACTTAAAATTTTGTGAGTGCAAACCATTGAATTTCATTGAAATATTCATTAAACCTGTTCTTGGCTTCAAATTCTCTATTTCAAGTTGAAATTGAAATAGAAAAAAATTGGAAATTAAACATTGATGTGAAATACTCTATCATTATTTGCAAATAATATGTGTAATATTCAAAGATACTGGTGGTCAGCCGTCATGGAGATACCACACTTGTATGTCTTCTGTTCTTATATTTTCGCTGCATTTTAGCCATATCATCTTGTCTTCTTTTTAATGTTATCTTCTCTGGTAAATCTTTTGATGGGAGAATTAATTGGTTATTAATATCAACTAGATACGAAAAAGTTCGAGAACAGAAGCTTTTGGCACATAGAAGGGCTGTTTTAAGAATTCAGAGCGAAATTAATGAGCATTCTAGGAGGATTGGGGCGATGGAACATCAATCTGCAGAGGAAAAAGAAAAAATGAAGAACGCTGTTTCTGAGATGGTAAATTTGCGTCAGATCAGGTAGTGATGGACAAAAGTCTATTCTTATAACGTTACCCAGTGTTATTGTTTCTTCAATTATACATACAGTATGGGGTTTGGAATCTGGCCTTTATAAAAGCAGGTTGCTCGCTTTTGAAAATCTCATAAGTGAAAATATAATTAGGAGATGATGTACTACATGTGTATGAAATTCCAATTGGTGTAGAAAACAATGTTATATACAAGAGCAGTACATTAAAGCAGTACTACATGCACGGTTGTTTGTAAACGTTGCTACATTGCGTTAGTAAATATATTGTAAAATGATGCAGCTGATGTTTGACTTTCCAATTGATTTGCTTCCATCAGGCAAGCCAAAGTTGCACTAAATGTTTGGCAGCCGGAGATTGTCCGGAGTAAGCAGAAGCAGATGGTTGAGCAATGCAAAATACCTATTGATGATCGTATCCGTGCCATTGAGATGGAGCTCAAGCTTTGCAAACAGCAACTTCAAGGTTTAGAGAATGCTCTTGTAAGTTTACATTTGTTTTGTGGAGAATAATGTGTCATTCATCTAATTGATGAACTGCATTATGATCTTTTCCTTTATATTATTGCAGAGAGTTGAAAAAAAGAGGATGCAGACAACAAAGGAAAAGCTGGCTTCAGTACAATATCACCCCTTGCGGGAATTTAACTTAACTGTCAGCCCGATTGATGAACATGACATGAGAAGGAAAAGATTTAAGAACACCGTAAGTGTAAAGTTCTAATGCTTTCTACTCTTCTCATGCAATTTGAATTGTTATTTTTCAGGAAAGTAAATGCTTGTTACATGAGTTGGGATTGCAAGAATGCAATGTAATGTTGTGGGAGTGTCTATTCTAGATTGCCGACTTTATTTTACGCTGATACAAAATCTTATTGGATATTAAGTACTTCTTTTCAATCTGTTTGACACTTTCCCTATTAATGTCTTCCAAAAAAGAAAGGCACATTCTATTTTTGGAAACAATTAACTTTAAAACTTCTAATTGTTATTTCACTCTTAAAAAAAAAGAATCTTCCACACTTTACGCTTAATGAGAAGTTTTTATAGCCATGCAAATGTTATTGTTAGTTCAGGGTAGTCCTTTTATACCTCCTCCCTCCCCTCCCTCCCTCTTATTTTTTTTTTTTCTTTCTTGGTGATTGTTGTTGGTAACTATCAATTTGATAGCCTATGTATCCTTTTACTATATTTTATCATCTCATTTGCAAATATGTGATTCCTTAAATTTGTTGAATTTCTCTTAAGGAAACTAGGAGTTGATCCACCACCGAATTGGATGTTTTATTCGAAGCTTCACATTGGTTCAAAGGGGCGACATTGATAATATTCAGCCTATTTGCATCTCCATCCAAGCTCCATGTTAGGAACCGATATTGCAGTTGTTGTATTCCTGTTGATTATTGAAAATATAGCAGACTATGGGAGAGCTTGCTGTATTCCTGTTGATTATTGAAAATATAGCAGAATATGGGAGAGCGAAGGGTGAGCAAAAATCTGGACAGTGTTCGTTTGTCTTTATGCTTGTTTGGTTCCAAGAACCACGGAGTCGGTATCTGTTGGGGAAAGCGTGTCAACAAAATGGAGGATTATTCCTCGGAGTCCCAAAAAAAGAGCAAAATGAATGTTGTGCAATAGTAGGAACTCTATGGCTACGTTGAATATCAGTTGGACGTGTGGGTCGACAAATCTTACTTTGGTGTCTCGCACAATTGACACTAGTTATATATGATTCGACGATGCCTCACACAATTGGTGAGATTGCATTTGTGTTTCTAAAATATTTTGGGTTCACAATTTCCACTTGTCTAACCCAGGCAACTATTTGAGTCCGAGTTGTGTCAATTGTATGGTAGCGCATAAGAAGTTTTTT
The DNA here is from genome assembly GCA_030864215.1 of Capsicum pubescens. Classification (NCBI taxonomy): domain Eukaryota; kingdom Viridiplantae; phylum Streptophyta; class Magnoliopsida; order Solanales; family Solanaceae; genus Capsicum; species Capsicum pubescens. The sequence continues at coordinate 245,186,555 of CM061547.1, forward strand.
TTGATAAATTTTATTCATGTGTCGGTAAAGATGCATGTTTAACTGTATGGATCTGGTATACTGGGGATCAGTTGGATCAATTGCTGCTTTGCCTTACTGAGATACCCAACTGATTCTTGTTTCGCCTTGATTGCTCATGCTGCTTAGTTCCTCTGATGTTATGGTACACAACTACACATCCCTCCCAATCCAAAATTCCAGAAGAGAAACAACATACACAATGTAATTTTGTCAAGTGGGGTTTGGTGAGGATAATATGTATTTAGACCTTAGCTCTACCTTGTTAGATTGCTTTCGATGGACCCTCAGCTCAACACAATGCATATCCAACCAGTTTAGAAAAAGCATACAAAAATAAGAGCAGCAAGAACAAAGAAATACAAAATAATAATGTGATAGTCGGAACAAAAAAGAACAAAAGGGTTTTGTTCTTCTTGTTCATTGTTAAATTAGAGTCCTGTTTGGCCGAAGTCCTCTCTAAGCAAAAATAAGTGGGGCTAGTTTAAGAAAATAATCAAGGAATTGGACTACGAAATGGGGACATATCACTCGTTTTGTCAGATCATCAACTAGTAATTTTTTTGTTGCAAAGTAATATAAATTATTTAACTTTTTGTAAGCATCAAATACGAGTAGCAACGCATGCAAAAGTCACAGGCAATAAAATGCCTCTCAAGTCACATATGGGATCTAATAGGCAGTTGGTCAAATTTAGATATATACTGATCATATTGTAATTAGTCGTCTTCCTTACTTGAAGCAATGGAAACTATCAATTCCCAAATTTCTTTGGAGCCGAGCTCTATCGGAAATAACTGACTACATTGAACTTTCAAGTAAATATGTGTACATTAAACTCTTTTAAAAACTCCCCTTGTGAGAGTATAATGGAACGTATTGCATGACTAATAAGTATGCGCGTTCAGCCAATATGTACAGTCTAACAAAGCCATTTCACAAGTTCAAAAGTGAATTGGACATTTTTCAATAATTGCATTAATTCGTGTGAACTTTCTCCCTGTTTTTGTAATAATATTGAAACGCAATATATGTGAAATTAGAAATGAAGACGAGTAATAGCCATATAAATCATACAATATATAAGCCTGCCTCAAATTAGCAAAAGATCGTTCCATTCTATATAATACCAAACAGCAAATATTCAGCTTTAATAGAAAACATAACTGAATTGTAATACCAATAGTATCCTAATCCAGCATTGCAAGAAGCAGCAAAACTATACAAATTTTCTTCAAGGAAAAAGGGTTAAAATGGAAATAGAACAAAGAGTGAAAAGACAATATTTTTTTTTCCCTTTCTCCAAACATCTTAGATCATCTCTCGGGTTTATTCATGCTCCAAGCATTAAGAGTCTCAATTGTGATAGTCTCAGTGCCATTGTTGAAAGCATATAAATGTGCTTCATCGAAGATGGCTAATGCTGGATAGACTCTTGATGTAATACATGTTTTTCCACCAGCACCAAAGCTTTCTACTACTGAATGATCAATCTTCAAAAAGAAAAAGATTAGCGAGTTGTCAATGCCACACAAGAGAAAAAAGAAGAAGGGAAATTTGAGTTGTAAGTACATTTTTGTCGAAAAGCTAAGCATCAAAGAAAGCTTACCAAACTCCTTAGAGACAGTTTTTTGTCTGATAGATCTGCATCAACAAATCCAGCAAATGATGGTTTGTATATTTTGATGTTATTTCTAACGGATGATCTGTCGCCCCCCCCCCCCCAAAAAAAAAATAGAATGAAAAGGTTAGCTATTGCAAAAGTGTAAATAGATTTGATAAATTTTTTAACTAAAATATGTTGTAAGACTAAACAATTTTTATATTAAGTCATTTCACTTGTTATATATTGTACCAAGGTATTTTTAAGATTGTACCAAGTTATTTTTAAGATTGTACCAAGTTATTTTTAATATTGTACCAAGTTATATAATCATGTAAAAAACTATTTGGACGATGTATAGAACTTATAGATGTCTCTATAGTGAGAAAACTTGCCTTGAAGCATCGGAGCACATGAGAACTTTGTATTTATCTTGGGCCTTGAACACTCTAAAGAAGACAGGTGTGTACTCTTCAAAGTTTTCAGAAGTCAATGTTAGAAGCCCAAATGGCCCAAGTCCACCTTGAACTGTTGAACCCCTCATAGCACATACATCTTGGGCATAAAGATCAGCCCAACTAGGATCAAATTCTTCTGCATTTTTCAAACTTGAGAAAGAAAATGTCACTTCAACGTCGGCCTGCCATTAGATTAACACCCAAAGATTAGCCCTAATGTTGTCTTGACACAATAATTTCATACAAAAGATTAGTTTGGAGCATTAAACATCCAGCTAATTTGGAAAAGAGACACATGTTAATACGAATGATGTAATATTCTGCCATAACCTATAACCTAGGTCACAACAATTTCATACAAGAAAAATACATTATTTTGTAAACCAAATAAATTCAAACCTGTGCAGCTGTGATTCCTTGAACTTCAACCATTTCTCCCTTGTCCAAGTTGTGATTTCTTAGCTCGATCTTTTGCTTTCTCAGGATTTCTAATTCTTCAATAGGCCATTGAACCAAGTGCCTACCACTAGGATCAAGCCACAATTTGCGAGGAATAGCCTGAATTCCAGCCCAACCTTTCTTCTTAGCATCTGTTGGAACAACATCTGATTCGTTGGTCCATCCCCACAAAACTCTTCGATTCTTGAGAGGGTCATAGAAAGTCTTTGATGCATAAAAATTGCCATAATCTAATCTCAATCCCTTCCATCCATCAGTCATTCCATCATCCGGAATGTACCTATCCTTTTTTGTGTGATAGGTACCAATTGTGTAGTACTCAAATCTAGTAACATCAAGACTAACTTTAAGGACATGTTTAACATTCTCACCATCAAATGATGTGTCCAGACCTTCTGTATGATTCGTTGATACTGGAAAAAAATCAGGACATTCCCAATTTCCGGTTTTTGCTGATGTATGAAGTGGATGTTTGGCTTTGATCCATTTCATGAAGTCCCTACTCCTATACAATATTGCTACTCCTCTACGTCTTCTAACACTACCAACCAACATTCTCCAAAGTCCATCTCGGCCCAACCAAGCTGTTGTTGGGTCACGGAATTGGGTCTTGTTGATGCTCTTATCAGCGACTACTAATGGATTATTGTCGGGCTTGATCCACTTACGAAGTAATGGGTCAGACAAGTCGGCGGGGATAGCATAGTTCTGCACTTGAGTATTATTAGCGTCTATTATTCCGGTGTAGAGAATAACAGGCTTATTATGAAGAATAGTGGCTGACCCTGACCACGTACCATATTTGTCAAACACTTTGGATGGATAAATTGCATGCTCTAAACGGATCCAATTAATTAAGTCTGTAGATGCTGCATGAGCCCAAACAATATTACCCCATACTGATCCTTTTGGATTGTACTGGTAGAATAGGTGATAAATTCCATTGTAATACATTGGACCTATTGAAAGAAAGAAAAAGGCAACAATAGATTAAGGTAAATGATTATGAGATTTTAGCTAAATCATAGTGAAAGATATGAAGTAGAAAACTCGAGCTTACCATTGGGATCTAGTGTTTGTTGTTTGGAACCATTATCCGAACCAAGACCATAAAAGAAAAGAATAATTGGAAGATGATTAGTAAAGTCATTTCAATGACACTGAAAAGAAATTGTAAAGTCAAGAAATTTTAAAAAAATATAGTAGTCTAATTAAATGTCAAAAAATAACAAACATGGAAACCAATAACAAAGCTTAGTAAGATGCACATGTACGTCTATTCAAGAGTTTGATTTCTCTATTACAATCTTATTATATAACGGTCAAGATTTCTTTGAAATCAAATTTTCATATTAGGTATATTTTGTATTCTCTATAATAATTTTTATTAACATGAGCAAAAGAATATCTAAACAAATATCCTTCATTATAAAGGATATGAGTATAAATAAGTTTTCAACTTGTCTCAATATGGTCATTTCTTTTAATACACAAATTAAAAGACAGACGAAATTTCTAGGTAATTAATTCCATTAATGAATTAGGTTAACGATCTGTGGGATAACAATATTTGTGTTATGTTTAATCACTTAATGAATTAGGGAGCACTACATTCAATCTAATTTAAATACCGTCTTGGATCATCAATAGTAATCTATGTCCATTAATGAGTAAATCTCAAGTTATTACTCTCTTTGTTCATCTTTACTTGTTTACTTTTCTATTTTATCATATTTATAAAATCAATAAATAATTTACCTATTTTAACCTTGATATTAAAATTAAATACAATACATCACTCATTGCATTTTTCAAATCAAAAAATTTATTTTATTAAAAGAGTGATAAAATGATCACTTCTTTATTTATTGTTTCTTAAGGTATGTATCAAGTTAAAATATTTCTTAAGGTATGTGTTAAGTCAAAATATTTTAACTATTTATGGACGAACGGAATAGTAGGTCAATCAAAATTGTTCTTTTGACCATCACAATGATAAGAATAATAACAAAAGCAATAACTATTTTGACATGGTAATTACTAGTATACATATTATCTTCGTTTTAGTCAAATAAATTTGGTCTAAAATACTTATATATCAATGATTAATCTTTATAAAGTTGTATAGTATCAATAATCTAGTCAAACACCCCATCTATTAGACATGGAATTTTTTGAAGGAATATGTCAAAAATATAAACAACAGATAAAAGCCAGACAGGAATGAGTATACTATACTACAAATTAGATTTATTTACAAATTAGATTTATTTACTAAGGAATATTTCAAATAATTTGTTCAGAAAAACAAATATAGACGAACATATAATTTCTAAAGTAAAAACTAATACAAAGTAAATATTAATTCGACACATAAAAAAAAACTAAAACACACTCTCTTATGAGGGGAATCTTAGTAGCTTAATTGGTTAGTTACCTGAAGTGAGGGTTCGATTTCCCACATTGTAATCCCTTCCCCCATTCCCCTACCCCCAATTTTTTTAAAAAAAATACAGTGATATAGTGGCAGAAAAATTCTCTAGCATGAGACTGCTACCTTACAAAAAAAAAAAAAAAAAAAACATTTTGGACTACAAAATAATCATGTAACACCATGTTTAAAAAACAAATGAAGAGAAAATAGTGAGGGAATTATAAGATGGACAATCAAAACCGTATATGCCCCAAACCCTAAAATAAATTTTCATACCAACAAATCGACACAAGAAAAATTTATTAAGTCGTTCCAAACTAAAGTACATATACGAGAATAAACCAACACAAAATCTTGCTTATGCCACTATATATGCACATAAAATATATGCATGTCATCGTATAAATACAAAAAAAGATCAAAACGTTAGAGTGAAATACATACCATTAATCCAATGTTTAGGAGGTTGAAAATGGTAACCAGTTCTATGAATTTTTCTTACACTAAATGCACTTGATGATTGTAGCCTCATGAAAACTTGATGTGAAGCATTAACACCATTGCTGCATAAAATCATAAACAAAATGGGCAAAACCCAAAGAGAACAATTTCGTAATAACTCCATTTTTTGCATATAAAATCTGTTTTGATGAAAAGAAACGAATGGAGAAGTGGAAAGGGTGAGAAAATATTTATTGTGAAAAAATAAGATTTACCTTAAAAAAATTACCACACCTGCAATTACTCACCTTCCAACAATAATATATTAATCCATATCCCTTTGATTTTCCAACTAATCTTTATCTTATCAGAAATGTTTATTCCTTTTTTTTTTTTCCATTTATAAATTAATCACATTAGCATATTATATGTAAATACGTTATAGCTGATAAACGCAAGAGATAATATTATCCATGTTTAAATTAGTAAATAAAATAATGGAGATACACATTACATATATACTATATTTGAAATATAAAAATGTTATATAATAAAGATATTATATGAAAAAATTACATAACAATATTATATATAAATATGGTTGATATATAATAACAATAATATTCTAACTTGTAGTCGTCGAAATAATTTCTTGAAAAAATATAAAGTAAAATTATGTGCAATAAAGTTTTGTGATCCTTTTCCAAATCACGTGTAGTGAAGGTTTTGGTCCATCCAACTACCTTTAATTTTACAAGTTACAACAACAAAAGGGGAATATTTTTAGGAAATTTTGAAATTTTAACTAATAGAATTGGACTAAAAAAAAAATCTGATGATGATCAGTAATATTTAATTAGATACTTAAATTTAGGATTTGATTTCTCCATTGACAATTTTACCGCATTAAGAATATGGTAAAAGTATAATCTCATTTCTCTCTCTTTATACCAAAAGAGTAATTAATGTTAATTTTTATCATTATACGAAGATATCATTTGCATATTTATAGGATAAGTATGTTATATATAAAAAATAAGTCGTGCCGATCGGAACGACGACAATGGTCGTAAGGACTTAAAATTGCAGTTTGATTAATTTGAATTCGTGTTGCATAAAATCTTCGGGGAAAACGCTATCTATCATGATTTTTTCATACCCAAGATTTAAAATTGAGACATCTGATTAAGGAAGAATTAGCTATCATTTATTGCACCACATTCTCTGATGATGATAAAATAGTTAATTGCTATATATGAAAACTAATTAAAACGATTGTCGTTATGCAATTATTTTTTAACTATTATGTAGCTATATTCTTTTCCATTGCACTAGATTTATTAGAGACATTTTCGTCATAGCACTAGAGTCTAGAGGTGGGAGTTCGGATTAGATATGAAGATTTCAATTTGAATTTTTAATTTTTACATTGAAGAAATAACAATCTGAAAAATCTCAGATAAGATTGGATTTTTTATATTTGATTTTGAATTAACGCAAATTCAGATTTTCAATTTTGATATTAATGGTCTAAAGCAAATCATAACAATTAATTAATTCAATTCACCTAATAATTTGCTCCTTGAAATATATAACTTTGTACAATCAAAAAGGATTGAGGCTACTCCACTGCCCATACCATGTGTAAGCTTTACTTACTCATGAAACTTTTTTCATTTTTATTTGGAATAATAGTCACGAAAACAAATATGATAGTAAACTTGAAGTGACAGTAAAATTGTTTAATGTCAAAACAATGAAACGATATGATATAATGGGTAGCTAAAGCCGTAGGGTACTAATCTAGTTGACCTTTAAAAAATGGACTTATTAATATCAGCTCATATAATATGGATAGAACTAAATATAAAGTATTCGATTTTTAAATATCAAAACTTAATAATAATAAATCTTATATCCAATTTAATATGAAAAAGAGTTGACTTTGAATAAATTTACTTTAATGTGGCTTTGTTTTGAGAAAAATTGTTTACCAGATTTTGGTTTACCTCCGCTTGACTAATCAAGTCTAAGAATTTAGTTACCTATTAACAGGCTAAAGAAAAGGAAGAGAGAACGCATTGATATTATTGGGTTTTTTTTTGTAACTAATTTTTTTCATTAATCACCAAGTAAAGAGTTGCAAAACTATAGTAGACTATAACACAGTCTACTACTATTTTCTAAGAAGTTTCAACATTACACTGGCTCAGGGAAGAAGATTAAAAAAAATCAGGCTTCTAACGAAATCCTGTAATCTGGGTGGTGCTCTAATTTAGTAAGGGCTTTAGGAAAAGGCGTAACTGCTCTTGTCCGAAGGGCAGGGCTTCTGAGCCAGGATCAAACTCTTCTTTTGACTATGATTGGGCCCTGCAGTGGTAGAACCTGGTGAACCGGGTAGAAGAGAAATAAGATATAGCAAAAACATATACCATTTCCTTAGCTATTTGCTCCTCAGTTCTACTCTTTGTTTCAAAGATTTGTTGGTTGTGTTCCATCCAAATGCAGTGGGTAAACTTTGTATATATCATCTTTAAGTAATTGAGATCTTCGTGATCTTCCTTTAGTGTTCTTTAATATTCAAGTTAGTGTTGCTCCCATGTTGTATGTAGTGGCTCAGTGAACTGCATCCAGCTGAGAAGGCATGTCCAGATTCTTTTGGAGAATGTGCACTCTTCAAATAAATAAGCATTTGATTCATCACATTGTTTACATAAGCTACACTTGGGTTCAACTACATACCCCATTTTAGCAGTCGATCAACAGTGGAAAGCCGGCCCTGTACATGAAGCCACATTGTGAAAACAGTCTTTCTTTCTTTTTTTGATTTCCCATCCGGTGTTCGGTACCCACATTGGAGCCCGATTAATCCGGATTCGCGCCGGGTAGGGCCCCATTCGGGGGTAGCGCTCCCAACAGAGTTTTCTCCATGCCCAAGGTCGAACCCTCGACCTCTGGCTAAGGGTGGAGCAGCCCCATCCGTTGCACCACAACCCATGTTGGTGTGAAAACAGTCTTTGATCGTGCATAATTGTGAAACATTAATCCTTTTCAGTTTTCTCTTTCTTTCTCTCCCATTAAATGATACTCCCTCTGTTTCATAATAAATGAATTGTTGAATTTTGATACACAGATTAAGAAAAAAACAATAAAGACATAAATTTAACACAACTTTCCATTTTTACCCTCTAAAAAACAAAAGTTGACCTTTAATACATTTTCGAAAATTAATTGATTGTCAAATCATAAGGGTAACTTTGGAAAAAAAATTCAATAATTCACTTATTTTAACACACCAATAAATACCCCAACAATTCACTTATTCCGAAACGGAGGGAGTAATAGATTTGCCTTGTGATGCCTTTGGTTTCTTTGAGATTACTATGACATGCCTGTAGAATGGTCCTCTACGCAAACACCTTCATCCAAAGTGCAGAATGGTCCTCTACGCAAACACCTTCATCTAGTATTCATAAATCCATCTAATCCACATTGTATCCTTCTTTGCTGCCACATCCCAACAGAGTTTAATTACAACTGCTCTATTCCACAATTCCATGTTAATAAGATTAAAACCACCTAAACTTTTTGGGGTGCAAACTTAGTCCCAAGCCACCAAAGCTTTTTCTGATATAACATTAGTCCCAGCCTATAATGTAACGACCTAAACACACTACAAGAAAAATGCTTCTCGGGATTTTCATAGGGATAATGTGGTAAAATCCCAAAGTAATTTGATTTCCTGCGGATCTTCTTACCTATTAGAATCCAAAGGAAATACCTTCGTAGATAATTATTACCTACGGATTTATAAAATTCCTAAATTATTTAGCTGCGAAAATAAATCCGCAGGTAATTATTATCCGCGGATTTATAAAATCCCCAGATAATTTAGTTGCGAAAATAAATCCTCAGGTACGTTATTTGTGGATTTACTTGCGATTAACTATTGTATTATTGTATTGTAGTTTACAGGTGTGATCATTATTGTATTATTTGGTTGTAGTTTACAGGTCGTAGATGAATGTCGGTCGGCTTTGAAGAATTTTTTAGATAAAGGTTAGATTTAATTGTATTGTACTTAAATCTCTGTTTTGAGAATTTTTTTTGTAAAGGTTAAGTTTAGTTGTATTATTTTCATATCTCTATTATCATATTATTTTGTTATAGTTTACAGGTGGTAGATGAGTGTCAGACGGCTTTGAGAAATTTTTTGTGTAAAGGTTAAATTTAATTATATTGTTTTGATGTCTTTATTATCGTGTTGTTTTGTTGCAGTTTACAGGTGGTAGATGAATGTTGATCGGCTTTGACAATTTTTTTTGGTAAAAGTTAGGTTTAATTAAATAAATTCTCCAAAATATATTGAATTTAATTATTGTGTTCATCTTTATACCCCTTTAGACAAAACTGTCTTTTCACTATTTTCTTCAATTTATTATTTAATTATGTTTATTATATTTGTAGACACGTAATTTTGACCCTCCCGAGTTTAATATATATATTTTTCGATATTAAATATTTATATTTGATATAATATTATTTAAATTCTTATTTTATTTTAATAAATTTTTCGTTAAAAGATAAATAATTAGATGAAGTTAATTTTGAGATATTTTATTTTATTTTTATTCTAATTTTTTAAAAAATAACAATAAAAAATAAATAATACAAAATTAAAAATATTTTCCCTTTTTATAAAATTTAATAAATAAATTAGTAGTTTAATACTATTTTATTAAAATTTTTTTGTCTATTTATAAATTTTTATTATGTTTTGATTAATATAAAATTAATTAATTATTATTATATTTATTGTTATTATTATTTTATTATTTATTATTATTATCTTTATTTATTATTATTATTATTATTATTGTCTTCAATTTTTAAAAAAATATTTTCAAAATTAAAAAAAAATTCTATCCTATCTGATAAGATAACTACTCCCCCCCATCCCCCCTTCCCCCCAAAAAAAAAATAAAAAAATCCCTCTACAAAAAGGACTCCCACCCCCCAGAAAACATACGTACTTCTTTTCAGATAACCAGACAGAGAATCAGACACAGAAAAAATAAAAAGAGACGTAGAAAAAACAAAAGGAAAAGAAAAGTTTGAGAGAAAACCAACAAAAGTTAGAGTTTGAGTTTCGAGTTCCATTTGAAGTTTTCGGTGACGTCATTCGTGCTTCTCGTTTAGTTGAGTCATTATTCAGGGTTTTTTTTTATCCATCTATACTATTTATTTTATAAGTTTCATTGTGAATTGAAGCATGAATAAAGTTTTTTTTTTTTTGGGCTTTTTATATCATTTAGTATGTGTAGTTTATCATTTGTATGAAGTTCGATTCTACACCTTTACTTGTAATTTATTTTCTGTATTGAATCAACGTTAATTAAATTTATTCAAATATTAAGATAAGATAACTTTAAAAGTTAATTAGTTTAAGTAAAAATAGGGGTTTCGTTGGTTTCTCCTTATCCCTGATGCTTAAATGTTGACTTTAGTGGCTTAGCAAATGAGCATTTTGATTTGGAACTTGGTTAAATATTAATATTATTAAAAAAAAATGGTTTATGCTAGTGATAACACTCAATCTACAGCTCTCGTAGGAGTGTAAAACGGTCGTTAGCAAATATAGAACCCAACCTGGGTTGGGTGTCGATCCCACAGGGAATAGCTTGGCCAACAAGTAAGTAAAATTACTAAACTTTTGGTGCAAGTCTCGTAAGAAGGGGGGATTCTTGTTTTGCAAGTAATGTAAACAAAAGCTGAAAATAATAAAGTAAAAAGAGAGAGATTGTTACGTTGGTTGTAAACAATGAGAATTGAAGCGTTGGGGTTATGTCCACCTTCTGAGGTATACGTCTCTATTGGCTATGAGTGTGTAGAATTCTGTCATGCAATTGCTTATAGAGAATTGTAGTCGATGGTAAATCCAAGCGTCTCTCGACCTAAACAAGGACTATTTCACTTTAACTCTCTCGAGCTTAAAGCGTATCTAACGGTACGAATTCTCCAAGAGGTTAGTCCAGTTACGACACTAGCTTTTTAATAGGAAAGGGTGTCCTACTACCTTGACATTATCTCTTTTCCAGACAAATAACTTTTCTCTCGAACAAGTTAAATGTTAGACTGGCGTATTCTTGCGTTTGCAACCGCAAAGAATGTAGATTAAGATGAAGAGAATAATGATATAAGCAATATACGTGCCTCGAACTCACAAACTCACAGCAATAGATAGTAACTCATTCGGTTTCCATAACCCCAACAGAGAAGTTTAGTTACCCATGAATGCGAAGAAAATCACGATTGACATTGTTATTATATCACGATATTGAGTAATGGCGTGTGGATCAAGTGATAGGCGTGAGGCGTGATTCCTTAGCAAGTAACGATTCTCTTGTTGTGGAGTTTAAGAATAGAAGAGTAGATTAGAAGTGTTTGTAGTGGAAGATGAGAGGGATGGAAGAAAATTAATTGTTGAATGATGAATGTCTCATTTCTCAAAATCTCTAGCATGATAGGGTATTTATAATACCCATATCCTACTCCTACTAAGCTAATGAAATAAATAATCAAATCCTACTAGACTAATGAAATCCTTAACCCAAATGTACTAGGTTAAGGTAACATTATCATAATCCACATAAAATAATGAAATACATAACCTAATTGTACTAGGTTAATGTATCATTGTCAAAATTCAGCTTTGTGTCTGTAAGTCCCCAAAGTCTTCAGAAATATTGTTTTAGCCCGGGACAGATTTTCCATGCAGCAGTTTTGGTCCTTAGGCGTGTAAACTTTCTTTCCTTCCTTTGTGAGCTTTCTTTTGCGTCAAGTAAGCCATAAAATGCTGATTTTTGCATCATTTATACCTGAAACTTTACTAACCATGTTCGTTAGCTCTCTTACAGGAAAAAAGACTAAAAGTGCATGAAATGTATAATTTGTTCTCAAAACTAGGCTAAAATATGGGCAAAATATATTGATATAGGCGTGTAAATTCGCCTATCATCAACACCCCACACTTAGAGCTTTGTTCGTCCTCGAACAACATATCATGTCCTTCTAAACATCAACTTAGGGTTTTTACAGCAACAACACAAAACATTCTTCAAGACAAGCACAACAATTATCAACAAAGAGTAGCTTTCCGATTATAAGTAGAAACAGTTTAACCTCTAGCATAGACTCGTGATGGTGATCAACTCGCATGCAAACGTTAAGGTGCATGGAATCATATATAACTATCCAAAATTCATCAACCATGTATGTCTCACAATATAGTACCCATAATCACTCACAAATATAGCATATTTTTCAAACATGGGTATCAAAATGTCCTTGCTCTCACTCTCACAAAGAGTTCATATGTAGCAACTGATGACCATAGGCTTGCCCTTAATGTAGTACTCCACTAAATGTCGGAATGTTAAGATTAGGATCAAGTAGGTCTTTTGATGGTTGTAATGTAGGCTAAGGGACGGGTAGGACTATTTTAGCCAAGAATAGTGACTAGGTTCCTAAGCGCTTTAATACATCACTTTGTATCATTGACACTTTTTTCTTTCAACCTTTCTTCTTTCTTTTTTCTACCACCCTTGTTCTCCTCTTTTTTCAATTTTAAGCACAACTCACTTTTCAGCTTTCTTTTCCTTTTTCTTTTCACAACATACCTCTTATGATAGCATTTTTTTTCTTTTTCATAACACATTCAAGAACCATTCCAATTTATAGCATTATACTCACCCAATTTCCTTTTATGTTGTCACATGACTTTTTCACTTTAAAGCACTTAGGGATTTTGGGATCAAATTACGGTCTTGAAAGAAATGGATTAGGCTTACATACAAGGTTGTCAAAGAAATAGGCTAAAGGCTCAAAAGGGTTAACTAGGATGATGTCCATGGGTAGGTAAAACTGAAGGTAAACATGTATAAGTTGCCAAAGAAATGCCTAAATCATATCCTAAACTTACACTCCTTATTTTCGCTTTGCATACATACCAGGCAAGTTCTAGCATCAGCCACATACATAGAATATACTATTATCTCACACACACAAGGCACATGGTCGACTTGATTGGAAGTAATATAGACTCTCGACCCAACAAGTGAAGGAATTGAATCACACAATATCACATATTGAGTCACAACTAGAGCCTAAACGTCTCAATAGTCACAATTGTAGCACATACTCTTGTTATAATCTCATGCTGCCTATCAAAATAATTTCATGCGAAGCTAAAAAAATAAATTTAACTACTAAAAAAAACAAAACGAAACAAAAATGAAACAAAAGCAAACAAACATAGATGCGAATAGAGAAGTATAGCATGCAATACCACCACCCCACACTTAGTCAGGACATTGTCCTCAGTGGAAAATAAATACGAGGAACCTGGTTGGTCGGACTTATCCTCTATGTCTGGGGTCATACCCCTTGCATTGGAATCATCATCAGAGTCGTCATCCTCAGAAGTTCCTCATAAGTATACCACTTAATTCCAAGCGTGAGTCGAGGTATTTGCAGCGAGGAGGGTTCTCCTTGGTCCTTGCGACTTCTCTTTTTGCCCTTTTGGGAGGTGGTAGCCTTCTCCTTGCCTTGTCTCGCTTTAGGTGCCATTGTACCTGAGACTAGAAATAGTGTTAGTGGTAGCACAATATCAATGGATACAATCTATGCACAAGCAGTAGGGGTACCACCCCACACTTAGTTTGTTGCTACAAATTAGTGAAGTGAAAGTGGTCGATTACTCAGATTTCGTCGACATACGTTTTAGGATTTGTATTCCGGCAAGAAAATCAGTGATGTATCACTACTTGCAGCCATTGCATTACTTTTATGTTAGATATAACAACACTACTACATAGGGGTTACCACATAATATAGTTACTTTCAACAATCACAACCTCCTATGTCGGCATGCACTATAAGTCTTATCCCGATGAACGGGATAGCCTAACATGTAAGTATCCAAGTAGCAATTTTAAACAATGTTCAAGACTATAGCAATTCCGTAAATAGTATAACAATGCTATTAAAACCAAATTCAAGTCGGAAACAAGTCAAGATGATTCTAACGTATACGTTCACTCACATGATTTTGCATTAACATTCCAAACACATGAACTTCACCAACAATCTTTCAATATGTAGCAATTTATAATAGACATAGCAACGTAGTACTTACGATAAATAAATGAAGAATAAGAGAGTACTTACTTGCTTGAAGCTTTTGGAGGTGGTTTTGTGAATTGGAAGAGCAAAAAAGAAAATTTTGAGAGGATTTGGATGAATATGCGGCACCTTTAGGTCACTTTGCAATGTGTTGTAAAACTAAGTCCCCTTTATATAGGAAGAGAATGGGTCGGGTTATGACCCATTTACAATCGGTTTTGGAGACAAAAATTCCACATATGCGGCGCATAATGCTTGGCATAGATATGACATATGCGGCGCATTGTCTATAGCATAATGGGACATATGCGCCGCATAGTCTATGGCATTTATAGACATATGCGCCGCATAGTCTATGGCATATGAGATACTGAGACCAAATGCCATAGCATAGGCGGCACATAGTCAAAAGCATACCTAGGAATAAGCGGCGCATAGTGTATAGCACACTGGATTCCGAGACCTTAGGCTATAGGATAGGTTGTGCATCGTTCGTGGCCTAGTTTTACCAAGTCCTAGCCTTCCTCGATGCCTATTTTGGCGTGAGAAATGCTCAATCCATAGCCTTATGCATCACCATTCCTAACTTACCAACTTTACCATACAATGCGTCCAAATCGTCAATTGAAATCAATCTCCTCGTTGCATTCCTCTTGCACCTATATTTGCTCAAAACCAAATGAAAACGATTAGTACGATGGGTTGCCTCCCACCAAGCGCCTTAGTTTTGGTCGTGGCACGACTTTTATTTTTGGATTTTCATTTATCAAGAACAAAACAAGTACTAGAACGAAAGAAAAAACGATAAAACGATAAAACGATAAAATGATAAAACGATGGGTTGCCTCCCATCTAGCGCCTTATTTATTGTCGTGGCTCGACATAGTTACCTCGAGTACTCAGACTTTGTCGAGATAGATGGTTGGTCGTTTTCTGAATGAATTTAGACGACAATGAGGCTTACTTGTAGGCATGCAATCTTCTTCGAGAAGACTCATACGTCTCCCCGGAGGGTCACCAATTATATCATCAATAGTCCAACCCATAGCTCTCATGTATCTCTTCAGAGCAGAGATGAGAGCCTCTACGTGCTGTTTACTTAAATCATCCGTACTCACCGGAAGTATATTTATACTTTCCAAGAACACATACCTTAGATAATTGGGGAGCTCTTTCGATTCTAGCATTGGTGGCTCTTCAAGGGAAGTCTTCACTGTTGGTGACGGTTGATTCTTAAGATCACGGTCCGGTTGCTTAGGAGTATGGGAATAGGACTCTATTTCTGTTAGAGCACCCATAAGTTCTTCATATTCTTTAGCATCCCCATGCTCAACATTCAGCAGCGCAGCAGACAATGGCTCAACAGTAGGCTGTTTCTCTACAGATAATGCTTTCTTACCTTCATAATGAACATCAGCTACAGAGAACACATCCATATCTCTTGGCTGCTTCATCGCTTTGCACAAATCAAAATGAATCACTTCGTCATTCATTCGAAATAAAAGCTCATTATCTCTCATGTCAATAAGCATACTTCCTGTTGCAGGGAAATGACGTCCCAAGATTATGGGAACTTCAGAATCCACCTCGCAATCCAAAATCACAAAGTCTGCAGGAAAGATGAAGGAAGAAACCTTCACCAACACATCATTCAAGATACCCACAGGTCATTTTACCGACCTATCAGCCATCACGAGCCTCATATTGGTTGGTGTCGGATCGCCTAACCCCAACTTCTTGTAGACGGATAGTGGCATCAAATTGATGCTAGCACCCAGATCGCACAATGACTTAGCAAAATTCATAGATCCAACCGTGCAAGGAATAGTGAAAGCACCAGGGTCTGCCTTCTTCTGTACTAAGTACCTTGTGGCAATTGCACTGCAATGATGAATATTATCTGTCGGCTCATAGCTTACTGCCCACTTCTTTGTCAACAGGTCCTTCATGAATTTCGCATACCCAGGCATTTGTTCAAGTGCTTCCACCAATGGAACATTAATGGTCAGCTGCTTTAACATAGTCATGAATTTGCTGAACTTCGTATCATCCGCCACCTTCTTCAATCTTTGGGGAAAAGGTGGTGGTGGGTATGGAAGTGTTCTCTCCATGGATTTCTTCTCCTCTTGCTTCCATTTTTCCATTTTTTCAGGTTGCACGTCACTGGGCGTGACATCCTTGACGTCAGGACTGGTTGTTGCGGCATCTTCTCCTTTTGCGTTATCATCCATGTCCGCTACTTCGTCAACCACTTGCTTGCCTTTTGCTGAAGGTTCCAGCACCTTACCGCTTCTGGTAGTGATGGCCATGCATGACCCATCATTCCTTGGGTTTTGCACAGTATCGCTAGGTAGAGTGCCAACCTTTCTTTGATTGAGTGCTGCTGACAGTTGGCTCAATTGCTGCTCTATTTGCTTGATTGAAGTGGAATGAGAATCAACTAGTTGTTTCATGGAGGACAAATCATTAATTACCTCAGTAACTCCCGCGTTTGTTGCTTCCACTCCTTTCAATAATTTAGTCATCATGTCTTCCATACTTCCAGAATTAGATGTGGTGGTATCACGTCTACCAGGGGGAACGTACAAACCACTCTTTTCATTCTTGTTCTTCCAACTACCTTGGTCCATGTTTCCAGATTTACCATAATAGTTCTGACCTTGGTTTCCTTGGGTATTGCCTCGGAAACCCCCCTGATTATTCAAGTAGTTGGCTTCTTCTTCCGAATCAGATTCGTCTCTTCCTTTTAGCGCCACAGCTTTCACTTTTTCGGTCTTCCCTGATAATAAATGCTTTGTAAGAAAATCCATCTGTGTTTTCATGTGCGCCATATCTTGATCACGTTCTTCTTGTCTTCTTCTTTGGTCTGCAGTCATGCCTATAGATAAAGTGGGGCTTGCTACCTCGGAATCCCTGGTATGCCAAGCTCTACTTTGTTTCGTCATGCGATCTAGCATATTGCTTGCTTGACCAAAGGTGAGGTCCATAAATGATCCTCCAGCCGCATTATCCACCATTGGTTTAGTTATTGAATTCAAGGCTCTGTATAGTATCTCCATTAGGTGAACATTAGTCATATGATGGTTTGGACACCTCGCTAGCTTTGTCTTGAACCTCTCCCATGTTTCATGAAGAGCTTCAGTGGGAAGCTGACGAAAGTTGCTGATTTTATCTCTCAATTGTGCTCTTTTGGGTGGCGGAAAGAATCTTTCTAGGAAAGCGTCTCTCAATTGCCTCCAATTTGTAATAGAATCAGGAGTCAGCCCATTCAACCATAGTGTTGCCTCCCCAGACAGAGACAATGGAAATAGACGTAATCGAATTGCATTCTGACCAACACCAGGATTGTCAAAAGACTTGCATGTAGAAATAAAGTTGATGAGATGCATATTCGGATCATCGCCTGCTAGTCCACCAAATAATCCCTTGAGTTGCAATAACTGAATCATGGTGTTTGTGATGTTGAACTTGGCTCCGGGCGCTAATGGTGGTGGAATTATAGCTCCAGTGGCTCCGGCACCATCAAGATCATTATCATCATCGTCGAAAGCTGGCTGCATAGCTTGGCGTTCAGGCCTAAACCTAGCTTGACGATCTCTTCTGTTGGCAGGTGTTGCGATCTCAGCGGCATGCCTAGGGTTTAGTAGCTCGTCATCACCTAGATCCTCATCGTCAGGATTTGGTGCTCGTGCAGGGTTATCAATGTTCTGCTGTTGAACCTGGGCTGCGGCAAGGGCAGCCAATCTTGCTTGTTCCTGTTGAGTAGCCATCCTTGCGATTTCAGCTTGTGCTTCCATTCTACCAATGCGTTGTGGTTCAGGATTGATTGGTAATAACGGTTGACCAGAACTACGAGTATGGGGCATGCACTAAAATAAAAACCTGCAGTAGACAAAAACAAAAACTAAACGTAAAAGTACGAGAATCTTTGACCAAAGGGTCTAGTAATTATCATGAACTTGATTGACACTTGTATTCCCCGGCAACGGCGCCAATTTTTGATAACGCTCAATCTACAGCTCTCGTAGGAGTGTAAAGCGGTCGTTAGCAAATATAGAACCCAACCTGGGTTGGGTGTCGATCCCACAGGGAATAGCTTGGCCAACAAGTAAGTAAAATTACTAAACTTTTGGTGCAAGTCTCGTAAGAAGGGGGGATTCTTGTTTTGCAAGTAATGTAAACAAAAGCTGAAAATAATAAAGTAAAAAGAGAGAGATTGTTACGTTGGTTGTAAACAATGAGAATTGAAGCGTTGGGGTTATGTCCACCTTCTGAGGTATACGTCTCTATTGGCTATGAGTGTGTAGAATTCTGTCATGCAATTGCTTATAGAGAATTGTAGTCGATGGTAAATCCAAGCGTCTCTCGACCTAAACAAGGACTATTTCACTTTAACTCTCTCGAGATTAAAGCGTATCTAACGGTACGAATTCTCCAAGAGGTTAGTCCAGTTACGGCACTAGCTTTTTAATAGGAAAGGGTGTCCTACTACCTTGACATTATCTCTTTTCCAGATAAATAACTTTTCTCTCGAACAAGTTAAATTTTAGACTGGCGTATTCTTGCGTTTGCAACCGCAAAGAATGTAGATTAAGATGAAGAGAATAATGATATAAGCAATATACGTGCCTCGAACTCACAAACTCACAACAATAGATAGTAACTCATTCGGCTTCCATAACCCCAACAGAGAAGTTTAGTTACCCATGAATGCGAAGGAAATCACGATTGACATTGTTATTATATCACGATATTGAGTAATGGCGTGTGGATCAAGTGATAGGCGTGAGGCGTGATTCCTTAGCAAGTAACGATTCTCTTGTTGTGGAGTTTAAGAATAGAAGAGTAGATTAGAAGTGTTTGTAGTGGAAGATGAGAGGGATGGAAGAAAATTAATTGTTGAATGATGAATGTCTCATTTCTCAAAATCTCTAGCATGATAGGGTATTTATAATACCCATATCCTACTCCTACTAAGCTAATGAAATAAATAATCAAATCCTACTAGACTAATGAAATCCTTAACCCAAATGTACTAGGTTAAGGTAACATTATCATAATCCACATAAAATAATGAAATACATAACCTAATTGTACTAGGTTAATGTATCATTGTCAAAATCCAGCTTTGTGTCTGTAAGTCCCCAAAGTCTTCAGAAATGCTGTTTTAGCCCAGGACAGATTTTCCATGCAGCAGTTTTGGTCCTTAGGCGTGTAAACTTTCTTCCCTTCCTTTGTGAGATTTCTTTTGCGTCAAGTAAGCCATAAAATGCTGATTTTTGCATCATTTATACCTGAAACTTTACTAACCATGTTCGTTAGCTCTCTTACAGGAAAAAGGACTAAAAGTGCATGAAATGTATAATTTGTTCTCAAAACTAGGCTAAAATATGGGCAAAATATATTGATATAGGCGTGTAAATTCGCCTATCATCAGCTAGTAAGAATTTGATCATTCAAAGTTCGTTTTTTTTTCTTTTTTTGAAAATTCATATAAGTTGCATGTTTTGTGTTGTTTTAATAAGCAAGCAGATCATATTGTTATTATTAGGATCAATTTAGGTAGTTTTAGTTTTGAAATATTTTATCTTCACATTTTAGTTTAAGTCTAACACGTAAGTATGCGGGATACGTTTAATGAGTATCATATTTGTAGTTTGTCCCATTTAATCAAACTGTTCCAAGGATATTATGCTTTTGTTAGTTGTAGGTATATCTACGGTAAATAAATTAAAACAGTATAAAAAAAAAGTGACTTAAGAGTAGTTTGGTACTATTGATTTCTTTACTTACAATATCCTTTGAATTCAAAATACGCATGGGAAATAATAATTTAATTGACTATTGAATTGGAAAATATATGTATATATATCCATCTAAATTTAGCTATCATTGTTTAGGCTCAGAATTTGTCTATTTTAATTAAATGATTCATGATTAAATAGAAAAGTTTCATTTTCTTGTCATTTTAATTGTTTGTTTAGTAGTCTCATGTTGTTAATATTAAAATTATCTTAATATGCTTTGATCATGCCTTTATGTTATATTTTTTTTTTGGGTTTTCTCTTGAGTTATGCATAATCACAAGATAATGGTGCTAGTTTCTTAGGCAAGAAAATATTTTGTGAGTTAAATCATTTTAAGTTTCGGACTGAATATATGAACTTGAGTAATAGTTGTGAATTAATTCAAGACTCGTTTTAAAATGAGAAAGAATGAGAATAAAAATGGATAAGAAATTTTATTTCGAGTTTACAACAGACGAAACAAATGTCTTTTAACGCTAGATAAATTTTAGGCACGTTTAATATATTTATTTTCATTAAGAATACGGTGTACGCATCTTTCTGAGGCATTAAAAATAATTCGAGGATGCAATATTGCACTTCGGTAAATATCGTCTTAAAATTATTTTTCACTAGTTTAATATAAGAAATATAGAGATATTATAGGTATATTAAAAATGAGCAAATTTAGGCCTTAACACGTTTTTTCTAAATAGTTTAAGGTAAGTATAAGTCAATAAAGCGACCGTGCTAGAACCACGAGACTCGAGGGGTGCCTCACACCTTTTTCTCAGTCAACAAAATTTCTTACCCAGTCTTTTGTTTTCGCAGACCAACAAAGAGTCATTTCCTTTTGATTAGGGATTCAATAAGGTGACTTGGAACACCATAACTCAATTCCAAGTGGCGACTCTGAAAATGATAAAAATTAATCCCTATTCAATACCGTCACTTTAAGGAGGATAAACCCTTCGACTCGACCCTCCGAGCGAAAAGGGAGTGTGACAATATCAACTAGACTCCTAAAATATATGAGATCCCTAAAATATATGAAAACTTTTAATTTTAAAAAGATTGTCTTCTCTTCATTTTTTTCCAACTTTTCAATGCTTTCACATAAATACCATAAATCTTTTTACCTACACCACCATAATCACTTCATTATACGTAAACCCCCTAACCAATTCCTCTCTTACCCCATTGATGATAAAAAGGGTACCAAAATAATATTGAGATGCACGTTAAACTTGATAAGAAATTGATTTAGTTGTTGAAAAAATATGATTGATGCTCATCTAACTAGATTCGGTTGAATGTCTAGATTGGAGGGTGCTTAATTTTCTAACCCTCATTCGCTATTTTTGAAAACATAATAGAATTCAACGTGTGTGTATATATAAATCTTCTTTGTTTTCATTCAAGTCATTCTTTAGGGTCAAAATTTTGCTCAGACAAGAATTATTTTCATCAAAATTGAAGTTTTGTGATCACCATTGTATTATTTTGTTGTAGTTTACAGGTGTGATCACTATTGTATTATTTGGTTGTAGTTTACAGGTCGTAGATGAATGTCGGTCGGCTTTGAAGAATTTTTTAGATAAAAGTTAGATTTAATTGTATTATACTTAAATCTCTGTTTTGAGAATTATTTTTGTAAGGGTTAAGTTTAGTTGTATTATTTTGATATCTTTATTATCATATTATTTTGTTATAGTTTATAGGTGGTAGATGAGTGTCAGACGACTTTGAGAAATTTTTTGTGTAAAGGTTAAATTTAATTATATTATTTTGATGTCTCTATCATCGTATTGTTTTGTTGCAGTTTACAGGTGGTAGATGAATGTTGATCGGCTTTGACAATTTTTTTTTTGTAAAGGTTAGGTTTAATTAAATAAATTCTCCAAAATATGTTGAATTTAATTATTGTGTTCATCTTTATTATTTAAACAAATATTCTATTTAGTGTAACGTTATCTCTATTAGTTTGTTATTTTGTGGTAATTTACAGTTCGTAGATGAATCTCGATCGGTTTTGAGAAAGTTTTGTGTGTAAAATTTATGTTTAATTGTATTGTTTTGATATCACTTTTATAGGATTATTTTGTTACAGTTTACAAGTGATAGATAAATGTTGGTACGCTTTGAGGATTTTTTTTATTGTAATGTTAGGTTTAAGTGTATTATTTTGATATCTCTATTATCGTATTATTTTGTTATTTTTTTAAAGGTGGTAGCTGAGTGTCAGACGATTAAAAATATTTTTGTTAAAGGTTAGGTTTAATAAATAAATTCTCCAATCTTTACATACTCAAAAGATATTAAATTTAATTATCATATTCATCTTTATTATTTAAATAAATATCTTATTTATTGTAATGTTTGAACTCATTAAAGTGAGGTACACACGCAAGGCGCGTACACCTAAACTAGTAGTAATAAAATTATGTAAACTAAATAAATAAAATATTAATTATAAAAAATGATAATAAAAAGTAATAAAAAAATAATTTGTATATTTTTAAATCATGGGTGTGACACGTTGTTAATTATATTATACAAGAATAATGTGTAAAAATATTAATATTTAAAATTAAATAATTTTGATAAAATAGCAGCCTTAGAGAGCATCGGGAGGTCAAAATTAGGTATCAACAACAGCTGAAGCAAACATGTTATAAATGTCTATTTTATTTTTTTATTAAATATTATTAATTTTTTATATGTGAATGATTTATAATAATTAATTAGGGGGTAATATAGTAAAATCACGGAGTAGCTGAAGCAGGTGAAGAAGCAGGCATGTCGACGACACCTATTTTACGTGCATTTGGGTAGAGGTGTTAGTTAATCTTGAATTACTTATCCGTCACTGATGACCATTAATTTCTCGATCTCAATAACGAGTCAAGCTAAGATTGATGATCAACTCAAATACATCTTTGATATCATATTCAGCTGCTTGATCAGCTCGTGTGAGCTTTACAAGTATTTTTAAAATTGAGTCAAGCTAAGGTTTATTTAGCTTGAATAAATATCAATTCTGACTAAAATTGATATTAATTGAATAAAAATTAGGCTAGACATTACATAAGTTGGGCAAATTGAATTGACTTAGGTTGTTATTTAATAATAATAATAATAGTAGTGATAATAATAGTTGTTATTTAATAGTAGTGATAATAATACTAATACTAGACAATGTTTGTAAATTATGGGCATGCATAATTGCGAAAATGATTTAATAAAATATTAGCAAAATTACGTAAAATATTATATAATGTAAAAAATAATAATATAAAAATAAATCGTATATTTTCAAATCATGAATGCGACACGTTAATACTTATTTGATATCAAAATAATGCGTAGAAAATATCAACATCTAAAATTAATAATTTTGCTAAAATAACAGTCTAAGAGGGGTATCGGGAGGTCAAAATTGGGTGTCAACACAACTAACTCGATTTATTTTCACAAATTGGGATCCGTGAAGGGTACAGTGTACGTAGACCATACTGCTAAGGTAGAAAGGTTGTTTCCAATAGACCTTCGGTTCAAGAAAAATAGTTTGAAGCAGTCCAATTTCAAGAAAAATATTAGTGAAAATTGATTTAACATTGGTCGTTGATCAAATATGATGAACGATTGAGATTAGAATTGAGGAGATGAGTCAAATTGGGATTATATATTGGGTTAAAAAAATTGAATTAAGAATTTCGATTGAGTCAAATTAAACTCAATTGACGCAAATTGAGTATAAAGTGGATAGAATTTAAATAAATTAGAAAAATTAAATTGAATCAGGTTGATATTTAATAAATATAGTAACTATATAAAATTAATATTAAAAATAAATATAATAATAATAATAAATAAATGTTGATTGACGGCTGAGATCTAAAGATTAAGAATTTTGTTAAAAAAATTGAATGAAATTTGAAATTGAGTTCAATTGGACACAATTTGGGCTAGGATTGTAATAAATTGGATAAAATTAAGCTAAAATTGTTACAAATTGGCAAAATCATATTAGAAAATAAATAAATTAAAAAATTAAATTGATTAAGGTTGCGGATTAATACAATAATAATAATAATAGTAAAATAAATAATATAATTATTCTAAGATTAATTATGAATAAATTGTGTAACTAAAAATACGACACATAATATATTACTTTAAAATCATCGATACCAATAATATATATATATATATATATATATATATATATATATATTAATTATTATATATATAAATTTATATTTATATATATATTTTTTTATTTTATATATTCAGTATAAGTAATGTTTTCCCATTATTTCATTTCATTTCATCCACGTTGAGTTATTTATATTTGAAAATGAAAAATAGGTTTGAGAAAAAATAATTTTTTTCGAAAAAGAAATCACAAATTTTAAATACTCGATCATGACAAAGAAAGACTCACTACTTTAGTCTTTAAAATTGAAATAAAAATTCGAAATAACTGAACCAAATTTATAGAAATCGAATCGAATCGAATTTATTTTGGTTTGATTACGGCTGTCATTTTCGTCAATCCAAAAATTGAAAAGACGAACCGATATTAAACAAGTAAATCAAACAAACAAAATGCCCACCCCTAATCTCATCATATATATAATTCTAAAACTACCTAATACTTTCAACTCAATATAAAATAAATTAATTTTTTATTTTATTTCATAAGTATTATACCTTATATCTCACACCAAACGACTCTTAAATGTACATTATATTGATATATTATATTATTGTGCCTAGTATGATGTCTTACAATTATATTTAAATTAACCAATAGAAAAACACGCTCTATTTGAGCCCTGAGTCGTTCTTCGCCTTATCTTAGGCCAACGAAATTTCACCTCTTTAATTTTTTGGTGATAACATAACGAGTCAAGCTAAGGTTTATTCGGCTCAAATACATCTGTGATACCATCTATGTCAACAAACTAATTTTAATTTCTTGAGCATCTTTTACTTGATTATACGTGTCCACCGATTTAATGTCTAATTTCTTTTTAATTTGTTTTTTTTCATTCTTCAAGTTTATCCCTTTCCTATTTATTTTTTTCAAGTCACAAAATCCTACGTAAATCCCCAAGAAATAGTTTCAACTAAATTTGTAGCAACATAATCCCCCAATAATTTTTCAAGTAATAATTTCGTAGGTAAATCCCCAAGAAATAATTTCAGCTAAATTTGTAGCAACACAATCCCTCAATAATTTCCCAAGTAATAATTTTGCAGGTAAATCCCCAAGAATAAATCTCCAGCAAAATTCGCAAAACAAAATCCCCAAATAATTTCTCAGGTAATAAAATTCATTACATAAATTTCTATCAAAATATCTCTACGTAAATTCATAGGATAAATTACCTGGAAATTTTCCTATGAATTTAAAATATATATATATTTGTCCATATACCTGCGGATTTACCTAAAGATAAAATACCCGCCGGAATATTTCCCCAGGTAATGTCGCAAGTAATAATTTCCCAGGTAAATCCCCAAGAATAGATCCCCAGCAAAATTCGTAGCACAAAATTCCCAAATAATTTTCCAGGTAATAATATCCATTACATAAATTTCCACCAAAATATCTCTAAGTAAATCCGTAGGATAAATTACCTGGAGATTTTTCTATGGATTTAAAATATATATATATATATATATATATATATTTGTCCATATACCTGCGGATTCACCTAGAGATAAAATACCCGTCGATATATTTCCCCAGGTAATGTTGCAAGTAATAATTTCGCAGGTAAATCTCCAGCGAAATTCGCAGCATAAAATTCTCAAATAATTTTTTAGGTAATAAAATATATTACATAAATTTTCACCAAAATATCTCTAAGTAAATCCATAGGATAAATTACCTTGAGATTTTTCTATGAATTTAAAAAATATATATATTTGTCCATATACCTGCGGATTTACCTAGAGATAAAATACCCGTAGATATATTTTCCCAGATAATGTCGCAAGTACGAAATTTGCGCAATATGACGCCAAATTTCCCTGTGGAATTTTTTACAAATATATAGTTCGCAGGTAATATATTTTAATGTTAAGGAATTTAATATTTTTGTAGGTAAATCCGCATGTATTTCCTGCGATATTATTCCCTAGGTAAAATCCCTATGTAATTTACAGTTTTCTAGTAGTGAATTTGATGAAACATGTGAAATTTGTGATTTTGTGTGATTTGACTGTTATACCCCTCCCCGTAGTTGCATTACGATATTTTTGGGGTGTGAGAGTGATTGACATAATTTTCGATGCATTTTGGTATCATTTATGCAATATTGTGGTTTTTTATGGCTTCGAGAGCCTTAGTTTGGACTTATGTGGATATCTTTCGATCCGTACGACGGATGGCCAAACGAACTGTGCCAGAAACTCCAAAATATCGATTTTAGGCTAGATAGACCTTTGGTTCGGGTCCCGGTGCACCTGAGATCATTTCGACCTATTGGTCGAAAAGTTGAAAAATTGGAAATATGAGTGTGGGACCTACATTTGATCGAAACGACCTCGGATGGAAAATCCGACTTCGCTAGAAGATCCGGAATGTCGATTTTAGGGTGTTAGCATGTTTGGTATGATTTTATGACTTTTAAATCTCATTTCGACCCTCGGTTTGGAAAATTATGATTTCAAGTTTCGGGGATCAACTTTGTGAAAATGATATTTTTTTAAAAATCTGATATCTCCATCACATTCGGAACGTCAAATTTAGTATGGTTGCATAGTTCGTTTGTGTATCGGACTCCGAACGAATCCCGAACACCCCATCGAAGTTTGAATTGGACTTAAAATAGAAAATCTGCAGCTTTTTGTCCATTTAGTGCAGATTTTCAGCACTACTTAAAATTTTAAATAGTTTTTGGGTCTATTTTGCTCATTTTTCATATTGCCTCTTGATAGTTAAACCCTAAATAGTTTGGAAGCTTAAAAACAAAGTTTGTGAGAGCTTGAAAAGTTAGATTAACACCTTTTCTTGGTTTTATTACGGATTAAAGGTAAAATTCACCCTTTCTTAGTAATTTCTTGATTGATTTCTCAAAACCTCAAAAAAAATCTTAGGACATGATTTTAAATCCAAATTTTACTCTTTTTCACTTGAATAATGTTTTTATCTTAGAATTACTAGTTTTTTTTTTTATCAATTTAACCTTCAAAACAACTTTGATTCTTGATTTTAACCCGAATTTTAAAATTTTTATCCGGTAAAGCTCAAAAATATTTTTTCTTCGATTTGAACCCCATTTTTGACTCGATTTAACTTGTATTTTCAATTGTAGGTTCCTAATAATATGGGTAACATATTTTTGAAGTAAAGTTCTGATTTTGCCCTTCTTTTTCGAAAATTGGAGGTTTGTTTTGACCCCGAATCAAAAGTAGTTAATATGGGTGTCGTTGGTTTTATTTTGACACGCAGATTTCATATTTGATGTTTTTAGTAGAGTTCGGGATCATTCGTGAAAAGTAAGGTCGCGAGTTCAAGTGTAGCGGGCCGGTTTCGACTTTCGAGATAGGTTATGGCTTAACTCTTTCAGAGTGGGATGAGTAGTAAATGATGGTACAAAATGCATGTTAAGGGTGGGAACTAATCATGAAAAATGGCTATCTATGTGTTGTGCCCGTGTGAGGGCTTATATGTGATATAATTGTCAAAATTGAGATATTATGTGATATGTGTGACCGTGTGGAGTCCTATGTGATATTGATAGCCTTGAATACATATGAATAATTATATTATGTTTTTAAAATGCTAATGTGGTACCATTAGTGTATTGTGATTATATTCATATTTTATTGACAAATGAAGCATGTGAAAATTCATGGATGATACGAAAATAATGAGCGGATATTGACGTATGTGGTTGTGAAAATTTATAATTGTGTTTGGTTGTGGAAATATATCATGTGGTTATTTGTGGAAATACTCATTGTAATTAGTTGTGAGCATTACATCTTCATATCATACTAACATTGGTACCACCGTGGCAACATTTGAGAAATACTGACAACACCTTTTTAAAAGATATTGTTACACCTTATAAAATCCTTTCCAAGGGATGTGCCGAAAAGGATATATGATATATGTAAATTGTATACGAGTTGACGAACCCCCCATGGGTCCTGCGTTGGGAGGCTTACTTCCGTAGGTGTATACGGGGATTGTGCGACGATTCCGGAGGTTGTGCGACGACCTCGTGCATCATCATCATCATCATATACATTGCACTTACTTTATTGTGTTTATGTTGTGTTGTATTGCCTTATTGACTTGTCATCTATGTATTTGTCTTACCTTTCTTTGCTTGTACTTGATGATCTTGTATCTACATGTTCTCTCTTATTCTATTTTTATGTGACATAATGTATACTTGTGTTCAATATCTTGGTGTGTTATTGTAATATATGTGAGATGTATTAGAACTGTTAGTGCAAACGGTGTGGGCTACCGTTGTGGGATATTTTTTGATTGCAGGTGACGTGCCCTTAGTGTATATTTTGTATGCTTTATTTACTACTTTGCTTTGTCGGCCTATGATACCAACTGAGTATAAGTGGACTATACTCATGCCTACTGCGCCCTTTCAGTACAGGTCCTAGCTCGAGTGCGCCTCAGCTTGCATGACTCGATCGATTGTTGGAGCTTCCAAGGTAGCTGTTGGACATTCATGCGTCCGAAGTTCACCTCTATCTTTCAACAGTACTTATGCCTTTACTAGTATTCAGAGACAGATATTATTCATTTGTGGTTATTTTTTCGATGTATTTGACTCTTGGATTGTATTAGTAGTTCTTACACTATTAACACTTGGTTTTGGGCATGATTGATATTTTGGATAAGTTCTTTCCGCATTGTTATGATTACTTATATGGTTCGGCTTCGTTCTAGAAGCCTTACCGTGGGATATTTCTGTTTTTTCCTCTTTTCGTATCAGTTTGGGTGATAGACTTACTTGTCAAGGTATGCCATAATAAGTGTCATCATGACCCTCACTTTAGATCCTACAGTAGCTCTCAATTATCTTCAGAAATTTAGCTGGTATTATAAAGTGCACCCAATAAGATTGCATGCTATATAACACAGACTGCATGAGTTGCATTCTGTTGGCATAAGACAGTTTTTGGTTGTCCATGATGACATCCTTGCAATTATCTTGTCAACGAATGACCTCCACTGAATTAAGGACATTTTCTTGGTAGAAAGTGGTGCACCAAGATATTTAAATACAAGTTCAACACTTGAGTATCCCAGAATATGATAACTGATCCTTAGTATTAGAATCTCCCAGTCTTACCCATTGAGCTCTTGATTTTTGTTTCATAATACATTCTTCGACTAAGGACTATTTTTCTAGTGTCTGTAGAGCTACTCTCTCTTGATGTTGAAGAGTATCAAAATCTATTTGCTGTAATTACTCCTGAATATTAATGAGATTAGCTCTTGCTTGAGTAATCTTTTTTGGAGTAGCTTTGAATTCCTCATTGTTTAATCTTTTCAAATCAGTCTTAAGAGCTCGAAGTTTCAACCAGAGGTTCTGATCTGGGGTCTGTGCAAAAGTATGCTTCCATCGATGAGCCACAATCCCATGATAATCTTTATGCTCTGTTCAAACATTGAAAAATCTAAAAGGCACCCTGATAGTCATTTGTACCTTAGTAAGGTTCAAGAACATTAGTGAGTCATCAGATATCAATGGAACTTTATATTCCATTGTTATATGCCCTATTTTTGCATCCATTCAACACTGCCCAAAATTCTATCAAGTCTACTCCAAATCCTAGCAGTTTCAAGTCACTTATTTGACCATGTATAATATTTTGATCCCTTCCATGTCAACTCATGTAAGGAGTAGTCATGTATGCATCAGTAAAGTCATTGATCTCATTATAAGTGACAAGAGTCCCAACAATTCGATCTTGTTGATAGAGTAGAGCATTAAAATCACCATTAATGATCCAAGGTAGTTGAATACCTTGAGCAATAGTCCTTAGTTATTGCCATAAGCTCTTTTGCAATTCACCCGTATTACAATCGTAAACAAAAATTAATAAGCAAAGCTCCTTATCAACAATATTTTTAACTTGAGAGTGTAGTAATTGGTCCTCTTCCTTTATAGCTGTGATATCATAATAGGTAGTATCCCAGAGTAGCCATATTCGTTCATTTACAACAGGAATGTAGTTATTTAAAAATCCCCATTTAGGAGCTATGTTGGAACTAATTATTGTAGCTTTATAACCTTTGACCCTTGTCTCTACTAGACCAACTAATCTAACACTTTTATTCTTCAGAATGTTCTTCATTTCCTTCTGTTTATATCTCTTATTAACACCCCTTATATTCCAAAAGTTCCAAGTTATATAGAGTGATGAATTTTTCCCCAATCAAGAGGATTTAGTATCACATCACTCGGATCACTCTATCTACGTCTTTCAAAGGGTGCATAGTTTGTGAAGAGGTAGCTAGTTGAGTAGACAACTCTGCTTGTTGGACTGGATCCTTGGCTTTACTTTGAGCTGGCATCTCTAATTCAATGTGTGTGTTCACCAAATGATCCTTGGCCTATGATTGAACCATGCTTTTGTATTGCAATGCCATTACTGGTTTCTTAGGTATTTTCTTTCTTTGTTCTGGGCTCCGGGAGTGGAGGGCAAACATTGCCTGCTGAAAAATTCTTCTATCCGGGGCTCTAACAGCGACAAAATCTGGTAAATGTTTTGTTATATTAACTTCAATCAAAATTCGAGCAAACGAAACCCACTTTTGCTTTGTCGTACACTCATCAGCATACATCGGGTTACCTACTGAGCTTGCAATCCTAATAAGGGAGTCATAACTCCAACAATTCATAGGTAATTTAGAAAATTTTACCCAAAGTGGAATTTCTCTCAGATATTCCTTATTAAAATCAAATTGAGGCAATCCAAGGTTTGAGAATTATAGGGCGATTGTTAATAGTATAAGGTCCCAAACATAGTACCTCTTGCAAATCAACCTGAGATAAGAATCTGATGATGAAATAACCTTTTTCATGCATATAGATTTCCGGTTGAGCCATGTTTTTACATGTTTGAATTATCATAATAGCATTATATCTGTAGACACGTGATTTTTTATCTTCCCTCAATTTTAAATATTTATATATTATTTTGATTATTATTTTTATTTTTAATAAAAATAAATAATTAAATAAAGTTAACTTCAAGATATTTTATTTTAATTTTAATTTTAAAAATAATATAAAAAAATAATAAATAATTTTTTTTTATAATTTTTTAATAAATAAATTAATAGTTTTAATACTATTTTATTATATTTATATTTTTCAATTTATAAATTTTTATTATTTTTTGTTAAATATAAAATTAATTAATTATTACTATTATTTAATTTATTTATTTTATTTATTATTATTACTATTATTTTATATATAAAATAAAACACAAAAAAAAAAAGAGAAAGAAATTTAATTTTTGAATTTTAAATACCTCACCCTCTTTATCTGACAAAGATAACTGTTCCCGCTCTTTTTGTTTTCCCTCCAAAAGTCCTGTATTTATAAGACTCTCACACCTCCTGGGATTCTACGTACATCATTCCTACAGAAAACATAGACTATCAGAAATCAGACAGAAAAAAAAAAGCATAGAGAAAAGCATCAGATAAAAAAACAGAGAAAAGTGTGAAGTTGAAGTTGGAATTTTCGTTTGAGTTTTCCGGTGAAATATTTGAGTGTTTTGCTTTAATCAGGTTCTTATTCTACATTATTTTATTCAATATATGATTATTATTTTTTAATAAACCAAATCATGTTTAAATTTATGTTAATGATCCCATAATCTAATATATGTTGTTATTTATTGATTGTATTGAATTAAAATAAAAATATGTAGCAACACGTACTAAGAGTTTCACAATCATACGTATAGTCCTCTTCTTCACATTTTTCTATGGTTACAGTAGAGTAACACACGCACATAATTTCACTGGAAAACAAAGAAGGCACATAGTTACCTTTTGTACAAAAAAATAAAAAGAGGAAAAATAGTAATAAATTGTGTAAAAAAGAAAGTGAAGAAATAGGAGAGATGATCGAAATAGGCAAAACACGGATTTCTCTGATGAAGTTTTCATCGGAAAGCATAGCTTCGCCATAAAATTTGGTTACCATCTCCAAGTATCCGATCAAATACGACCACCATTAAAAATGTCAAAATCCGCCGGAAATCGCTACCCCGCTGGCGAAATCAGTCTCGTCGCTACGCCACCCCTCTTCCCTTTTCCCGTCAACCTACGCGACACCAACCATTACTGTCGCCGCGGTTTTCGTCGCCAATAGACCAACCATTAATATCTCCGATCGCTGTCGTATCACGGGTGAGTCAGATCTGGCCGGAGTTTCATTGTCCTCCGAGCACCTTTTTGAAATCGCTGAGATTTGTTGTGTGTTGTTTATTTAGTTATGTTTTTCTTTCATGCCGTAATATGGAAAAGAAAATACAAAGTTGTTAAATACTAGATTTGTTATTAGTTAAAATAGGATACACGCTACCCTTTTAAAATTTCAATTATAGTTGGTTAAGATTTTTAATGCTCTTTTCTTTTAAATTTTTATTTTTTTTTATTTTTTATTATTATATAGTTTACACGTATTATTAATCATAAAAATAATAACAAAGAAGTAAGTAGTATTAACTAATTTTTCATTATAATAATATTTGTTAACTATTTATTTGATATATATATATATATATATATATATATATTAAGAATAAACAAATAATACTCATGGTTTTATCGTACATTTTTTTAAGGGTTCATAGTAAAGTTAGCATAATATGGATAGATATGTATATTTTATTTATTTTATCATTTCGTTATGTTTTATTCATTGTCATTAATAGAAATTAATAATTATTTATTAAATTAATTAATTGTTTTTAATAAAATTGCTTTAGTTTATTTTTAAGGTTCAAAGCACTCCAAGTTAATCAAAGTTTTAATGTCAAACAATTTTCAGGCATGTTTTAATGTTCGTCTCAATTAAGAATGCGGTGTACGCGTCTTTCTGAGACATTTTAAGAATCTAAGGATACAGTAATGTACCTTGACAAATATTTTTCTGAACTTAGTTTTTCACAAATTTAATACAAGAGTTTTAAATAGTTTTAATATATTAAAATGAGAGAATTTAGGCCTTAGCACAATTTATCCAAAATAGTTTAAGACAAGATAAGTCAATAAAGCGACCGTGCTTGAACCACGGGACTCGAGGGGTGCCTGACACCTTCCCCTCGGTCAACAGAATTCCTTACCTGGTCTTCTGTTTTCGCAGACCAATAAAAAGAGTCATTTCCTTTTGATTAGGGATTCAAAAAGGTGACTTGGAACACCATAACTCAATTTCAAGTGGCGACTCTGTAAATTAAATTAATCCCTATTCAAAACCGTCACTTAAATTGGAAAAATCCGTCTACCCGAACCCTCGGGATAAAAAGGGGTGTGACATCTCTGGCGACTCTGCTGGGGAATAATAATAAGAATTCGAGCTTTTTATATTGACTTATACTTGCTTTAATTATTATTTATATTGTGTTTATTGGCCTTATGTGCTACTTGTCTCTTATTTACCGCTTTACTATTGATTGAACTGTATTATATACTGTCTTCTCTCGCGTACCCCCTCTGAGTCTCTAAAATAGGATAGAGGGAATGCAGCATATGCATCCCACCTTCTTTTTGAGATAACCGGAGTGTTAAGGCACCTGGTGAAGGATATAGTCACACATGTTAGGCGGGGTTCGGATCGACAACGAAGGCGGTGTTGCCCTGCTACCGACCAAGTTGTCCCTCCCCGGCTCGAGTGTCCGCTCGGGTAAGCCAGTCTAGACACCTATCCCTATTAGGTTTAAACTTAGAAAAACTGAAAACTCAGAATCTGATTATCCCTATTAGGTACCGCTTTATTTGCATCATATGCATTTGACTTAGCGGGACTCGGCACAGGGGCCGGGTCTGTCTAGGACAGGTGACCTAATTTATAAAGACCAACATGTGCATCCTACGTGCTCTTTGACATTTGCTTGGAAGACTATTTATTTGTTGACCGGCTTTAGGCAATTTTAAAATACGAGAAATTAATTTATTCTCAAATTTAGTTAATCATATTTGAAAGAAAAATTTTATTTTTAAAATAATTTTTTTTTTAAAATATACAACAACATAGTTTTTACAATCTTTATGAACTACGAGGTCTGATTCTCACTCTTAGTAAGATACGTAGGAAGTCCTTCCCAGGATACGACCCTATCTTTTGAAAAATTATTCATAGATTTATTGGGGAATATTTTGAAAATAGGATTACTTTCATAATTATTTTTCTAATTCTCAAGTCCAATTTTTATATATATTTAAACAACCCAGAATCTTTAGGGATCATGAGGCTAAAATTTTACAAAAATAAAATAAAATAATAATAATAATAATAATAACAATAAAATATATTTTAATAGCCCGGAATCTTTAGGGATCATGAGACTAAGTTTTTACAAAACAAATAAAAATAAAATATGAATTTTAACAGCCCGAAATCTTTAGGGATCATGAGGCTAAGTTTTTACAAAAAATATATATATCAATTTTAACAGTCCTGAACCTTTAGGGCCGTGAGACTGAAAATTTTATACAACTTCATACATAAAACGGTCATTATATTTTTTTTCTTTATTTATGAGTCCTTTTATTTTATTTTTTTTGTACTTAGGGAATATTGTCTTCAAACATATAGATAAAATTATCTAGAAGTCTGTTATAACAAAGCTTTTTTTATAGAGTCAATTTAAATAAGTGTTTTTCTTAAAAAATATTATCAATCTTGTTTCTCTCGCTTTGATTTTTGATAAAATT
Source organism: Capsicum pubescens (assembly GCA_030864215.1). NCBI lineage: Eukaryota > Viridiplantae > Streptophyta > Magnoliopsida > Solanales > Solanaceae > Capsicum > Capsicum pubescens. The sequence goes on from CM061547.1 coordinate 245,221,893, forward strand.
GTTCTTTGCAACTAAGTCCAAATAATGGTCCCACTAGATTTTACAAGTTAAGTCATAAATTCTTTTCAAAATTAATAAATTAAGTTTTGTCTAAGTCTAGATATTTATTAATCTTATGTCCCTGTCAATAGGTATAAAATGTCCCCCCCTGTTCGTGGAAAGCGTTCAAAGAGAAAGAGAGATGGGAGTGTACCACTTCAGGTTATGGATTGTACCCCTCTGCAACTTTGATTATGGTGGAATGCAATGGATACTTTCGATTATGACGAGATACATAAGTATTTGGTTTTTTTGACGAGTATCATGAGAATCAACCCTAATAGGGAAGTGATTGTTGCATTACTGAATTTCTGGGACCCGAAGAATAATGTATTCCGCTTTTCAGATTTTGAGTTGACACCTACTTTAGAAGAGATAGCGGGCTATGTTGGATATGGGGATATGCATCGGAAGAAACTTATAGCCCCAAGACTTATTTCAATAAACAGATTTTGCAAGCTCATGAACATATGGAATACAAAAGAAGAATCAATGAAAAAAGGTTGGGTTTCCTTGCAGTTTTTATATGACAGATACGGAAGGCAAGAGGGGTTTGAAAAGTACGGTAAACAACTTTGTAATAAGGGGAGTTTTGAGGCTTGGAAAATTCACAGACGATTTGCATTCATGGTAGCCTTTTTAGGCACTATGGTCTTCCCGAGAAGAGAAGAAAAAATTAATATTCGTTTAGCGGGAGTAGTACAGATACTGATTAAGAAAGATTACACTATGGTGCCAATGATCCTAGCCGATATTTACCGTGCTCTGACTGTTTGTCAGAAGGGAAAGAGTTTTTTCGAGGGATGTAATATCTTACTACAGATGTGGATTGTGGAGCATCTTTACCAACGTCCTACATTGACAAGGTTCGATCCCGAGCGATTTAATCGCATTAACGATTACGAGGAAAGAATGGAGAAATATAAATGTCCAAAAGAAGTTGGAGATTGGGTTAATCTTTTTCGTTCTTTGACAGCAGATAAAGTCACTTGGAATCTCCATTGGTTCCCTTGGAGGCAAGTCATATATAGTTCTGTCACTCGTCCATTCTTGTTATTAATGGGTATTAGAGGTGTTCAACCGTATGTTCCATTGAGGGTTCTACGTCAGCTAGACAGGCGTCAAATAATTCCCATAACAGAAAACATGACTGAGTTCGTATTTGAGGTCAGACCAGAGATTCCACTTCCAGAAGATTTGGCCCAGCAGATTTGGGAGGGTAGCCGTATTATGGGGATTGAAACGATGGTCATAGCGCGTGAGAAAGGAGAAGTGCACCCAGATTACCGTGAATGGTTTGAAGAACAGTCGAGTCCGCCAGTCAGACCAGAAAGATCGGTTAAGGGACCTATAGATCAGGAAACTGCAATCAGGATAGGAATTGAAAAAGCCATGCGAGAATATCATGAAGCCAACCAAGTTTTGAGAGAAGAATTAGAGCATGCCAGGGTAAAAATAGACGAACAACAAAGGGAATTTTCTGAAGAAAAAGCTAAGTCAGCAGATATTGAGGTTGCGCTTCGGGGACAAATCAAGTTTGCTACCACTAGGGGGTCACACGTTGCAGAACTTTCCGTATCTCGCCGACAACAACTTCAAGAAGTTGAAAAGAATATGCAAGAAGAATTTGATCGAGAGAGATCTCAGTGGATTCGTGAAAGAGGAATATTGCAAGAACAGTTGGAGGTTGTTTCTGCTCGTGAACAACGTGCAAGAGAGATGGTTGATTTCCGAGATCGACAGGCCCAGGAATGGGATCAGGCTTTCAGTTCCCTTCGAGGGAAGGTCCACCATGTAGCGCAGGATACTGCCAGAATGAGTTTGGATTATCAGCAGTTAGATTGTGAGGACTTTTTGGCACAAGTACCAGCTTTCGCACAACGACTCACTACTTCATTGGAGGACATATATTTGAGTTTGGGAGGACATATTAAATCGAAATCTCCTTGAATGGATCGTTGTTTTCTTTGTCATAGTTTTTCATTTTCAGTTTTAAAATTTCTTGTTTAGATATTATGTCTTTTAGTTTTCAGATGTCAGTTAGTAGGTTTTATTTTAGGAGTTGGGTCAGTTATTTTGTCGTATTTATATTATAGGATGTAATGAAGTTGACTGTTTATTTCTATAGATATTACATATGTTTTACTTCACTTACTTTATTTATTTTCTTCAATAATAATTTTAAAAAAAAAGACAAAACAATTTTGTTAAATTCCTCCCGAACTACGCAAGATCTGATTCATGTCCTGACATGATACGTAGGCAACCTTCCAAAGGGTTCGATCATAATTTTTGAAAATATGCCTAGAAAAGTCGGGATGAAACACAAAGCTTCCATGATAGGTTGGGAAATGCATATAGAAATATGACATATAACGTGGCATTATAATGTGTTAAATATATAACACTCACCCGTTTTCTACTTGATCACAGAAAGATAAAATAATTGGTGGTTGGTTTGTGGTTTAAACTGGCATCACATCCGTATAACACCAGATACAAGGGTAAAAGAAGAATGACCCGCAGAGAAGATATAGGGTCTGATAGTGAAGAAGAGCAGAATCAGTTGATTTCGCAGGAAGTAACATCAATGGAAGAAATAAAGTCATTAAAACAACAGATGGCGGAGATGTACCAAGCTTGGTTGAATGGACAAGCCCCGCCTTCTTCAATCCCTGGACTTTCAACTTCAAATGATCCAAATTCTGACCCAGCTCAAACTAGTGATCCATTTTACCCACTAGGATTTGGTCCATTTGCTAATATGTCTGGAGTTGCTGGTACTTCTACCGTGCGCCCACCAAATCCATCTATCGCAAATAACCCACTTTTTACTTCTGTAGCGCCAGCTACTGCGGGTATTCAACCGACAATACCAAAGAATATGGGAAAACCAAATCATGATATGTTATATCCTCCTGAAATGACTTTCAAATCACAAAATCCACATTATCATGTTCATCAACGTGATACTCCTATCGTGATTGAGAAGATTGCAAAGAATGAGGAACAGGAGGAGATGGCTAGAAAAGTTAGAAGCCTGAAACAAAGTATGAGAAATATGCAAGGAGTAGGTGGACCAAAAAGTGTTTCATACAAGGATTTATGTATGTTTCCTGATGTCCATTTGCCAATAGGGTTCAAAATGCCAAAATTTGACAAATATGAAGGACACGACGATCCTGTAGCTCATTTGAAAAAGTTTTGCAATCAATTAAGGGGAGCAGGAGGAAAAGAAGAATTATTGATGGCGTACTTTGGAGAAAGCCTTACAGGGATAGCTTCTGAATGGTTCATTGACCAAGACATTTCCCGTTGGCACATGTGGGATGACATGGCTCGAGATTTCGTTCAACAATTTCAGTATAACATTGAGATAGTGCCAGATCGCACTGTGCTTGCCAATATGAGAAAAAAAATGACTGAAAGTTTTCGAGAATATGCCGTCAGATGGAGAGAGCAGGCTTCAAGAGTTAGACCATCGATAAAAGAATCTGAAATAATTGATATTTTTCTGCAAGCACAAGAACCTGATTATTTCCATCATTTGCTCTCTACTATCGAAAGCACATTTGCAGAAGTTATCAAAGTTGGAGAGATGGTAGAAAACGGAATCAAATCAGGAAAGATCATTAGCCAGGCCGCTTTGAAAGCAACAACACAGGCAATTCAAAGTAGTATAGGAAGTTTTGGGGGAAAGAAAAGAAAAGATGATGTAGCAACTGTCATGGCAGGTTCACGACAAAATTGGAGAGGTGCGCGTCAACCATACACACAGAATCCATTATATTTTGTTCCATCCCCCCAATATCCTATTTACAATACACAACCATATGCTCGAGGTCCTTCATACCCGCAGTGGCGTACACCAGCAATCCAAAATCATCCAATGGCCCCGCAAGTTCAAAGAGGCCCTCCGAGGTCTAATTTTTTGCCTAGAGCAGAATTCAAAAGGGATAACATGGTAAAAGATAATTTCACTCCTATTGGAATATCTTACACTAGTTTATTTCATAGACTGAGAAAAATGAATGTTCTAAACCCAATTGAGAGAAGGATCTCGAATCCTCCTCCGAAGATTTTGGATTATTCTAAAAGATGTGAATATTGTTCTGATGCCCCAGGGCACGACACAGAGAAATGTTGGTATATGAAAAGAGCCATTCAAGAGTTGATTAATACCCAACAGATTATGGTAGAAAGTCCAGGCACTCCAAATGTCAATCAAAATCCGCTGCCAGGTCATAATGAAACAAACATGCTCGATGTGATACTCAGTGGTGAAGATGCTACGATTTCCTTTAAGCCGATCATTAAAATTAAAACTGATTTGGAAAAATCAGCAAATGTTGTAGATTTAACGAAAGAAAAGCCTGCAGAAGCGGATGTGGTGATAGCTAAACCCGAATCATCGAATGATCCCTTGGTGATGGGGAAAGAGATTTCAGAAAATATTAGGTCAAGTCAAATAAAGTCGAAACTCATTATTCTCGGAAGATCCAATAAGCCTCTTTTAATCATAAAAGGAGCTCCTGTAGCTCCTATTGTTATTAAACCAGTGTCACAGCTGCCTATGGTTGATACCAAGGCAGTCCCTTGGAATTATGATCGCGTTGTGGTGATACACAAGAGGAAAGAAGTGATTGAAGATATAGATGAAGTAGGGGGATTAACTCGATCTGGAAGATGTTATGCTCCAGTAGAGTTAAGAAAGAATAAACAAGGTGGTGAAGAACGAATGACAGTCAAGAAGCCTGTCACTGATGAAGAAGCTGAAGAATTCTTAAAGAAAATGAAATTGCCAGAATATTTTGTTATAGAACAGTTGAAGAAGACACCAACACAAATTTCTTTGTTGTCTTTATTGATATATTCAGAGGAACACCGCAAGGCTGTAATGAAGATTCTTAATGAAGCATGTGTTCCTAGTGAGATTAGAGTAAATCAGCTGGAAAAAGTTGTTGGACGGATCCTTGAAGCAAATAAAATTACTTTTTCAGACGATGAATTGCCTATAGAAGGTACGGAGCATAACAAAGGTCTGTACATTTATGTGAAATGTGAACATTCCATCATCACTCGAGTGTTAATTGATGGAGGATCAGGCGCTAACATTTGTCCTATGTTAACTTTACAAAAGTTGAATGTTAATGTGGAAAGAATCCGACCTAACAATGTGTGCGTCAAAGGTTTTGACAGATCAAAAACTGATGCCATTGGTGAAATAGAACTCATATTGACAATTGGGCCTGTGGATTTTGCTATGGATTTTCAAGTACTGAACATTGATGCTTCATATAATATGTTATTGGGAAGGCCATGGATTCATAGGGCTAAAGCAGTCGCATCAACGTTGCATCAAATGGTCAAATTCGAATGTGACAGGCAAGAGATAGTGGTTCATGGTGAAGGAGACTTATCAATGTATAAAGACTACTCTGTTTCTTCCATTGAAGCAGATACTGTCAATGTGTTAATTCATCAAGCTTCTGAGGTAGTGGCTGTTGAGTATATCCTCGAGGGGAATCTCATTGCAAGACCACAATTGTCCTCTGCATCTGTTATGGTAGCGAATGAAATGTTGAAGCATGGCTTCGAACCAGGAAAAGGTCTAGGGATGTTTTTGCAAGGCATAGTTCATCCAGTAAACCTCTATGAGAACTTTGGTACTTTTGGTCTGGGATACGAGCCTACTGCTGAAGATATAAAGAAGGCTAAAAAGCGTAAGAAAGAGTCGTGGTCACTTGCCAAGCCGATACCGCCACTTCATGGGTCTTTTATAAAATTCAGTGATGTCGGATCCTCCAAGTTACCTGCTGCAAAATCAATGAATGATGATGGTACAGAGTTGATTGACCTTTTTCAGAATATGTTCATTGAAGCTGATATGGTTGAAATTGGGGAAGGTACCAGTAATGCAGATGTGCAGTTTGTCGGCCCTGATGTCCAGTTTAACAATTGGGAGGCCACTCCTCTCCCTATTATAAAAGAGTTTTGGTAGTTTGTTTGTTTTCTTACAGTCTTAATAGTTTGTTTGTTTTTACTTCTGTAATCTAAATCATTCTAGGATTATAATTCAGAACTTTAAATATGGTATGTTAGGTTAAAACTCTTTCTATCTATGTTTCTAATAAATCGCAGTGTCCCTTCGTTTTATTTTAAGTCTAATTTTTATTTATTTATTTTCTATTATACAGTTCTTTCTATGCCGATTCTAATGATATGACATGCATGAAGAATTGTTCACCAGAGTTAAAAAACCAATCTAATTTTGAAATAATGAATAAGGAGGTTGAATACGATGAAGAGGAAACATTTGAGGATATAAGCAAAGACTTCAAACATTTTGAGAATAAGACAAATCCCAATTTGGAAGAAACTGAGGCGATTAATTTAGGAGATCATGAAAATATTAGGGAGACTAAGATAAGTGTACATGTTCAACCACAACAAAAGAAAGCTATAATTGAAGCTTTGCATGAGTATAAAGACATCTTTGCGTGGTCTTATGATGATATGCCCGGTTTAAGCACTGATTTGGTAGTTCACAAGTTGCCAATTGATCCTGTTTTTCCTCCTGTCAAGCAAAAATTAAGAAAATTCAAAACTGACATGAGTGTAAGAATTAAAGAGGAAATCACGAAGCAACTTGAGGCTAAAGTCATTCGAGTGGCCCAGTATCCTGTTTGGTTGGCAAATATTGTCCCTGTTCCAAAGAAGGACGGCAAAGTTCGGATGTGTGTTGATTATCGCGATTTAAATAAAGCAAGTCCGAAAGATAATTTTTCACTTCCCAATATTCATATTTTGTTGGACAATTGTGCCAAACATGATCTTGCTTCTTTTGTGGATTGTTATGCGGGGTATCACCAGATCATTATGGATCCAGAAGATGCGGAAAAGACATCATTTATTACTCCATGGGGGACATATTGTTATAAAGTTATGCCTTTTGGACTAAAGAATGCTGGGGCAACTTACATGAGGGCAATGACCACAATGTTTCATGACATGATGCACAAAGAAATTGAAGTTTATGTGGATAACGTGATCATTAAGTCGAGAGAGCAATCTGATCATATCAAAGATTTGAGAAAATTCTTTGAAAGGCTTCGGAAGTATGATCTCAAACTTAATCCAGCAAAATGTGTATTTGGAGTTCCGTCAGGAAAACTTTTGGGTTTTATAGTCAGTCGACGTGGTATCGAGTTAGATCCTTCAAAAATAAAAGCTATCCAAGATTTACCTCCACCAAAAAATAAAACGGAGGTGATGAGTTTACTTGGAAGGTTGAATTATATCAGTAGATTCATTGCTCAGCTTACGACAACTTGCGAGCCAATATTCAAGTTGTTGAAGAAGAATGTTAAAGTTGAATGGAGTGAAGAATGTCAAGAGGCATTTGACAGAATTAAGAGACACTTGTCAAATCCGCCTATTTTGGTTCCTCCAGAGTCAGACCGACCCTTGATATTGTACATGTCTGTTTTAGATAATTCTTTTGGCTGTGTATTGGGTCAACATGATGTCATAGGAAGAAAAGAACAAGCCATCTACTACCTCAGCAAAAAGTTTACCACTTATGAGGCTAAGTACACTCTTCTTGAGAAAACATGCTGCGCGTTAACTTGGGTAGCTCAAAAGTTGAAACATTACTTGTCATCTTATACTACTTACCTCATCTCTCGTATGGATCCTTTAAAGTACATCTTTCAGAAGCCTATGCCCACAGGCAGACTCGCGAAATGGCAGATGTTGCTTACAGAGTTTGATATTGTTTATGTGACACGAACTGCAATGAAAGCTCAAGCCTTGGCGGATCATTTGGCTGAAAATCCTATTGATGAGGAATATGAGCCATTGAAGACTTATTTTCCAGATGAAGAGGTATTGTATGTTGGTGATTTTGTTTCAGAAGATTGTCATTCAGGCTGGAAGTTGTTCTTTGATGGAGCTGCTAATATAAAAGGAGTGGGGATAGGAGCGGTTCTTATTTCTAAATCAGGACAATATTATCCCATAACAGCCCAACTTCGATTCTACTGTACCAATAATATGGCAGAATACGAAGCTTGCATTCTGGGATTGAGATTAGCCATTGACATGGGGGTCCAAGAATTGTTGGTATTAGGAGATTCAGATTTATTAGTTCACCAAATCCAAGGAGATTGGGAGACTCGTGATTCGAAACTCCTACCATATAGAAGTTGTTTGCAAGATCTTTGTCAACGATTTGTATTAGTAAAGTTCAAACACATTCCCAGAGCTCATAATGAGATTGCTGATGCTTTGGCGACTTTATCTTCGATGCTTCAACATCCCGATAAAACTTATATTGACCCTTTGCATATACAGATTCATGATCAACATGCATATTGTAATGTGGTTGAAGAAGAATTTGATGGGGAGCCTTGGTTCTATGATATCAAAGAATATATTCAGACTGGGAAATATCCTGTACATGCTGATGGTAATCAAAAGAGAACCATTCGACGTTTGTCTAGTGGATTTTTCTTAAGTGGAGGAATCTTGTATAAGAGGACTCCTGAGGTGTGTAAATGCTAAAGAAGCATCAAAAATCATGACTGAAGTACATTCTGGGATTTGTGGACCACACATGCGTGGGTATGTTTTGGCAAAGAAAATACTCCGAGCAGGTTATTATTGGCTCACCATGGAGCGAGATTCCATCAATTTCGTTCGTAAATGTCAAGAATGCCAGGTACATGGAGACTTGATACATTCCCCTCCATCTGAGTTGCATACAATGACTGCTCCATGGCCTTTTATGGCTTGGGGAATAAACATAATTGGACCAATTGAACCAAAGGCCTCGAATGGACATAGGTTCATCTTGGTAGCCATTGATTATTTCACGAAATGGGTAGAAGCAACGACTTTCAAGTCAGTGACCAAGAAGGTTGTGGTTGATTTTATTCACTCCAACATCATTTGTCGTTTCGGCATTCCAAAGATAATTGTCACGGATAATGCTGCGAATCTTAATAGCCATCTGATGCAAGAAGTGTGCCAGCAATTTAAGATTATGCATCGAAATTCAACTCCTTATCGTCCAAAGGCGAATGGAGCTGTGGAAGCTGCCAATAAGAATTTAAAGAAAATACTCCGTAAGATGGTGCAAGGTTCCCGACAATGGCATGAAAAGTTACTTTTTGCTTTGTTGGGTTATCGTACTACAGTTCAGACTTCAATTGGTGCAACTCTTTACTTGTTAGTGTATGGAACTGAAACAGTTATACCTGCAGAGATTGAGATTCCATCTCTTCGAGTAGTTGTGGAAGCTGAAATTGATGAAGACCAATGGGTCAAGACTCGTTTGGAGCAATTAAGCTTGATTGATGAAAAAAGATTGACGTCAATATGTCACGGACAGCTATATCAGAAGAGAATGGCACGAGCATATAATAAAAAGGTGTGTCACAGACATTTTGAAGTTGGTTAGTTAGTACTAAAACGCATCCTTCCTCATCAGATTGAAGCCAAAGGCAAATTTTCTCCTAATTGGCATGGGCCATTCATGGTAAAGAAAATGTTACCTAATGGCGCGTTATATCTGACTGTTATTGAAGGAAAAATGGAAGGAATGCCGGTCAATGCTGACGCAGTTAAAAGATATTATGTATGATATTCATGTACAATTATGTTATGTATGTTTTGCACTTATATTTTTAAAGATTGAAATGATGAAGGCATTTTGTTCTACTATCTGAATAATATATAAACCTTTGCTTACCCCTTTGAGCTTTTATTTTTCTTCGAACCCCTCTTTTGGAATAAAAAAAAAATCAATCAAAAATTCAAAATCAAACAAAAGAATGATGTTTCATGAACTACGTTTGACCTGATTCTTGCTATGACAAGATACGTAGGCAGCCCTACTCCGGGGTTCGGTCTAACCAGAAGAAAATTTAAATTACCCAGAATGAAATGAAACTGGGGCAAAAATTTATTTTCTTAAAAGAATTGATTTCAAAAGTTGTATGTTTCACCCAATGTTATATAAATTTTTTGAGCCTCATGCCTACCTTTCTTTCTAACTCTATCCGAAAGCCAAGTTACAACCAAAGAAAGACCTTCGGATTAATATTTGAGAATGTCAAGGCTAAACATATTATGAGTGCATGATATTTCATATATATATATATATATATAAAAAAAGGTGATGAAAAAATGAAAATGAGAGAGTCTTATTGGTGAAAATCCTTTCGGGCATCATAAGACGACTGTGAGCTGAGACGAAAATGAAAAGGAGATAGGCTCGTTGGCAAAAACTCATTGAGGTGCCACTAGCTTAAGAAAGGTTGTTATCAAGAAGGAACAAATTCAAGATTGGCTTAATTTCAAGCTCAATATATGGACAAAAGTTGTAATGATTGGTGTGGGTAGATCTGGTTGTTTTATTCAAAATGAATGTCATAATCACCAGAATCGATTTCCACATTCAGATAAGTTTTCTCTTTGTTTTGAAAAAGAGATATCTATTGTCTTTTTATTTTGTTTTATTTTTATTTTTGATTTTTTTGTGTCCTTGTCATCAAACGGAAATTTTTTGTTGTTTTTTTAGTCAAATTCACGTTAGGTCGAGTGAGAAAAGACTCCAAACTCGCTACCAACTCCTTTAAGGGTACAAAGCAAGACAAAGGGTCGATGCACAGAGATAACGTTTCAAAGTAAAAGTAAGGTACTCAAGATGATTGTGATTTGGCCATTTTAAACTCGTGAAAATCTAAGGGATGTATTGGAAGCTAAACTCAGAAGCATCATACAACAGAAATATGATTTGAGTTGAGGATCTCAGTAGTCAGAATTCTGAGTTAGAAGTATGACAATTCAATGAATATTATCATGGATTGGAAAAGAGTTGAGCATGGCAAGTGCGAGAGCGGCCACTTCAAAAGCCAAATGCCACAAACCAACCACCACATGTTTTAAGAACTCACAATTTTTCTTTGTTTGGAACAAAGATGAAATAATTATTTTCAGATATAGGATGCGATTTCACACTTCTCTCAATGCAAGAAGCATGGTTACAGCATCCGATGCTAGATCTCGGTCATGGTAAACTTTATTCTTTGCGAGATATATTAAGATCCAGTGACACATAAATTTTTCTAGTACAAACTGGGGTAAAAATTTTATGTGTGTTGTATGAGAATTTATTTTATGCTCAGGATCCTCCTGAAGAATGGGAAAGGACCCTCCTAAAGAATGAGAATTTATTTTATGCTCAGGACCCTCCTGAAGAATGGGATAGGAACCTCCAGAAAAATGAGAATTTATTTTTATGCTCAGGACCCGCCTGAAGAATGAGAATTTATTTTATATCCAGGACCCTCCTGAAGAATGGGATGTTATTTTTCTGTTTCACTATTTACTTTGAGTCCAGGAGCCCGCCTGAAGAACAGGGTGGAGATATTGCAAATCCAGGAGCCCCGCCTGAAGAACAGGGTGATGAAATTGTAAGTCCAGGAGCCCGCTTGAAGAACAGGGTGAAGAAATTGAGTCCAGGAGCCCGCCTGAAGAACAGGGTAAAGAAATTGTAAGTCCAGGAGCCCGCCTGAAGAACAGGGTAAAGAAATTGTAAGTCCAGGAGCCCGCCTGAAGAACAGGGTGAAACAATTGTAAGTCCAGGAGCTCGCCTGAAGAACAGGGTGAAGAAATTGTAAGTCCAGGAGCCCGCCTGAAGAACAGGGTGAATAAAAGGAAGTCCAGGAGCCCGCCTGAAGAATAGGGTAAAGAAATTGTAAGTCCAGGAGCCCAACTGAAGAACAGGGTGAAGAAAAAAAAGAAGTCTAGGAACCCGCCTGAAGAACAGGGTGAAGAAGTTGTAAGTTCAGGAGTCCGCCTGAAGAATAAGGTGAAGAAATAACAAGTCAGGACCCGCCTGAAGAACAGGGTAAATTTTCAAGTTCAAGTCCTGAAAATTCAAATCAAGATTCTAGAGATTGCAATTTTCATTTGTAATTTTTCATTTTTTATTAATCATTTGAATGTAAAAGGCAGAAGTTGTTAACCGGAAACTCGACGGAATCTCACTCGACTTTAACTTTTTTTTCTCTCACCAAATTATCTTTGAACTGCTCGTGACCTGATTCCCTTATAACCCGGGATAGGTAGAATGTCCAAAAACAGGACTCGGTCATATTTTTCTTTTATTTTTATTTTTATTTTTATTTTTATTTTTATTTTTATTTTTATTTTTATTTTTATTTTTATTTTTATTTTTATTTTATTTTATTTTTATTTTTATTATCTTTACCTTTCAAATAATTGGAGGTTCAAAAATCATATCTTGTCTACTTCTTTGTATGAAAACTCTTCGAGATTTCACACAAAAAGGGGCAAAAATGTAGACACGTGATTTTTGATCTTCCCTCAATTTTAAATATTTATATATTATTTTGATTATTATTTTTCTTTTTAATAAAAATAAATAATTAAATAAAGTTAACTTCAAGATATTTTATTTTAATTTTAATTTTAAAAATAATATAAAAAAAAATAAATAATTTTCTTTTTATAAATTTTTAATAAATAAATTAATAGTTTTAATATTATTTTATTATATTTATATATTTCAATTTATAAATTTTTATTATTTTTTGTTAAATATAAAATTAATTAATTATTATTATTATTTAATTTATTTATTTTATTTATTATTATTACTATTATTTTATATATAAAATAAAACACAAAAAAAAAAAGAGAAAGAAATTTAATTTTTGAATTTTAAATACCTCACCCTCTTTATCTGACAAAAATAACTGTTCCCCCTCTTTTTGTTTTCCCTCCAAAAGTCCTGTATTTATAAGACTCTCACACCCCCTGGGATTCTACGTACATCATTCCTACAGAAAACATAGACTATCAGAAATCAGACAGAAAAAAAAAAAAAACAGAGAGAAAAGCATCAGATAAAAAAACAGAGAAAAGTGTGAAGTTGAAGTTGGAATTTTCGTTTGAGTTTTCCGGTGAAATATTTGAGTGTTCTACTTTAATCAGGTTCTTATTCTACATTATTTTATTCAATATATGATTTTTTTTTTAATGAACCAAATCATGTTTAAATTTATGTTAATGATCCCATAATCTAATATATGTTGTTATTTATTGATTGTATTGAATTAAAATAAAAATATGTAGCAACACGTACTAAGAGTTTCACAATCATACGTATAGTCCTCTTCTTCACATTTTTCTATGGTTACAGTAGAGTAACACACGCACATAATTTCACTGGAAAACAAAGAAGGCACATAGTTACCTTTTGTACAAAAAAATAAAAAGAGGAAAAATAGTAATAAATTGTGTAAAAAAAAAAAAGTGAAGAAATAGGAGAGATGATCGAAATAGGCAAAACACGGATTTCTCTGATGAAGTTTTCATCGGAAAGCATAGCTTCGCCATAAAATTTGGTTACCATCTCCAAGTATCCGATCAAATACGACCACCATTAAAAATGTCAAAATCCGCCGAAAATCGCTACCCCGCTGGCGAAATCAGTCTCGTCGCTGCGCCACCCCTCTTCCCTTTTCTCGTCAACCTACGCGACACCAACCATTACTGTCGCCGCGGTTTTCGTCGCCGATAGACCAACCATTAATATCTCCGATTGCTGTCGTATCACGGGTGAGTCAGATCTGGCCGGAGTTTCATTGTCCTCCGAGCACCTTTTTGAAATCGCTGAGATTTGTTGTGTGTTGTTTATTTAGTTATGTTTTTCTTTCATGCCGTAATATGAAAAAGAAAATACAAAGTTGTTAAATACTAGATTTGTTATTAGTTAAAATAGGATACACGCTATCCTTTTAAAATTTTAATTATAGTTGGTTAAGATTTTTAATGCTCTTTTCTTTTAATTTTTTTTTCTTTTTTTATTATTATTATTATATAGTTTACACGTATTATTAATCATAAAAATAATAACAAAGAAGTAAGTAGTATTAACTAATTTTTCATTATAATAATATTTGTTAACTATTTATTTGATATATATATATATATATATATATATATATATATATATATTAAGAATAAACAAATAATACTCATGGTTTTATCGTACATTTTTTTAAGGGTTCATAGTAAAGTTAGCATAATATGGATAGATATGTATATTTTATTTATTTTATCATTTCGTTATGTTTTATTCATTGTCATTAATAGAAATTAATAATTATTTATTAAATTAATTAATTGTTTTTAATAAAATTGCTTTAGTTTATTTTTAAGGTTCAAAGCACTCCAAGTTTATCAAAGTTTTAATGTCAAACAATTTTCAGGCATGTTTTAATGTTCGTCTCAATTAAGAATGCGGTGTACGCGTCTTTCTGAGACATTTTAAGAATCTAAGGATACAGTAATATACCTTGACAAATATTTTTCTGAACTTAGTTTTTCACAAATTTAATACAAGAGTTTTAAATAGTTTCAATATATTAAAATGAGCGAATTTAGGCCTTAGCACAATTTATCCAAAATAGTTTAAGACAAGATAAGTCAATAAAGCGACCGTGCTTGAACCACGGGACTCGAGGGGTGCCTGACACCTTCCCCTCGGTCAACAGAATTCCTTAGCTGGTCTTCTGTTTTCGCAGACCAATAAAAAGAGTCATTTCCTTTTGATTAGGGATTCAAAAAGGTGACTTGGAACACCATAACTCAATTTCAAGTGACGACTCTGTAAATTAAATTAATTCCTATTCAAAACCGTCACTTAAATTGGAAAAATCCGTCTACCCGAACCCTCGGGATAAAAAGGGGTGTGACAATATCCGGGGCTTGATCCGATTACATAAGCATTTAGTGCGCACTTTCATTTATTATTCTACCTTTCCACCACTGTTTTATCCAACTGGATTATTGGTTGTCCATCCATGATAATATATAGGTGGAATACAACTAAGGGACATACTATTTTCCGCAGACCCGTTTCTCACGAACAAATTAATCCATGCATCAACAACTTCTTTCCCCTTTTCTTTCCTCTTATGAGTCTCCTCAATTAGATTTGGATGTACTGTTTCATTGGTCGCACTAGTTACTATTTCATTGAGATATAATTGTTGTTTTCTTCTAGATGCCTTTGATTCATCTTGTATGCTATAACTCGATAAAGTGTCACTCAGCTGAAGTTTCATAGTAGTTGTCCCCGATCTATCAGCAGTAGCCCCAATTCCAGTAGTTTGGTTATCGATTCTGAGTGGGGATGTGATCAAATCAGTTTCAAATTCTCCTCTAGATCTAGTAGCAACTGAGCTACCAAAGGTAGTAATTGTGATTTTTGATGGTCTTCCCCGACCTCACCCTTTCCCTTTAGCCATGGTTGTCGACCTCAGCGTAAGTTAGCTAATGTGCGCTGAGAGCATTTCTAGAGAGAAATTTTGCACATAGTATCAATCAACTAGGAAATACAGGAGGACTCCTTACTTCAAAAGGTCACTCTCAATTATGAGATTTAGTAGCGTGGAAAATCTCGTACCGAGTCTAATATTTAGTGTTTTTGAATGGGCCTAATATTTGTTCATAAATTTATCTAAAAATTACACAAATACACAACTTATGTTTTCAATATTACAAAAAATCTCAACTCCCTAAACATATTATAAAAATCTCAATATATACACAAAATGCTATGTATATGTCGGCTATGTTATGTATATTAATAGGGAGAGAGAGTAAAGTAATTAAAAAGGTCAAACCCATCGACGACCCTCTAAACTTGACACCATTTTTCACTTTGGCACTTGAAGTGGACATTGTTCACTTTTGGCACCTCAAGTAGCCATAAACTGTGTCACTTTGGCACCTTTTGGCACCAACTCTGGTGCGTGAATTACACACGCTTCCAGCATAGATTAAACGGTCAATTAATTTGTGCCAACTCATTTTAAATCACCACATCATTATATACACTCATAATTTTTTAAAAAGCAAAAAAAGGACCAAAATACATGGCAAAGTATCCAATGAATTAATGACACATATTTTTTAATTAAATAGTTACAAAAAAGTCCCCCATAACATCTTCCCCACCTAAACTTTCAACCTCCATTAATCAACCTCCATTAATCAACCTCCATTAATGGAGGTAACGGAGGATCAACCTCCATTGGAGGTAGAATTTTTCAGAAAAGTAAACATACCTCCTCATTCGCTGAGGATGATAGTCCGCATTAAAAGCTTCACGAATTTCAGACATGGAGAAGGAGGAGGCCAATGTTCAATTAAAAAAATATTTAACGAAAGAAAACATAAATATCATTGAGAGTTACAAATTCTGAACCCATTTTCATTTTCAAAAAAAAAAAAAAAAGAACATAAAAGAATAAAATAAAAATTGACAATACATGAAATTATCCATTTCACCTTTTTCTTCCAAGTTTCTTGGAGAACATTCTTACAAAAACAAAAAGAATACTTAAAAGAACAATCTCTGCAACACCCCCCCAAAAAAAAAACACCTTGCCAACTTCAATTTAGCCATGTCTCAAACTATATTTTCCAATAAGCCAACTTCAATTTAGCCATCTCTCAAACTATATTTCCAAACTATAGCGGAGAGATGTAGTGAGTAAGCCACTATTGGGGGATCTCGATACTAGTGATGGGAGGAGAACTAGAGATAAATGCAACAGATTCGGGGGAGGGTGAGAAAGAGTGAGGTAGTGACAATAATGTGTGTTAATTCGATCAATGACGGGGAAATTAGTGTGTGGATGTGTTAAGAAATGAAAAAAAAAAATGATGGAAAATTAATGGAATGAAAGAGTGAGGAAGAAGGAGAAGAGAGATGAAAAAATTACAAAAATACCTCCGAAACGCGCCCAAAAGCGAATGTTATACATTTTCTTTGCTGAATCAACAAAAGGTGTCAAAATGACACAGTTTATGACTACTTGAGGTGCCAAAAGTGAACAACTTTCACTTGAGGAGCCAAAGTGAAAGATGGTACCAAGTTTAGGGGGCTGTCGATGGATTTGACCAATTAAAAAAGTGGGAGAGAGTGTAATTACTTCTAAAAGGGGTTGATATTTATGTTATTTATACTAAATTTATTGTTTTTGAATGGGCCTAATTTCAATATTTTCATAATGATGCAGGATCTTGGTTTGTATAACTTGGTTTGTATAATAATTCAGTGGATGATCCCATTATATTCTGCATGTTCTTAGCATTTTGTGCCTATAATTTTACTTTTAATATTTAAAATACAGAAAATGAAAAAGAAAGCTCATGTAATAACGCAAGTGAAAATAACTTATTTCACCATGATTGTATAGTCTAATAAGAGGCACATATGCTTCTCAAAGCAGCTAGTACAATAATCAATAGCTTTGAATGTCACTGAAAGGACAAAAGTACAGTCGTTCAAATTGTTAATTCCAACAAGCACACATATTGACGGAGACATGTGTGGTTATTGCCAAACTACTCCTTATATAATAAGGTAATATGTAATATAATTATTTAATTTTACATTAATAAAATTAATCAATTTAAGTTTATTTTCTTATAAAATCACTCTAATTTGTTACAAAAAAAATGTAACATCACAAAACAAACTAATTTCTTTTGTCAAGTAACATGAACCCCATAAAAATGAGTGATTTACGCAAATCTTGTGAAAGCTAAGGCTCAATCGAAGAAAAATTATTGCATTATTTAATTTAGGGATAAGAGGCAACTATATTCTTCAACTTTGTAGTTTAAATTAGTTTAAAAGTAGTGTATGTATATTATATTATTTAACAAATCGTGCTTATTTATTATTTTTATTAAAGGATCTATTTTTACTTAATTAAAAAGAAAATTTAAAATAGATACATCAATTTTAAAATGATATGTATATTTGCTCTAAATTGCGAGGTAAGGAGGTATATTAACCCCCTTTTTTCTTTAATTAATTGAGGTTTAAGCTTAATAACACATGTTTTGACATCCTCATTGTAGGTTTACCATTTACTAGAAATCTCTTCATATTGATAGAGATTTAAATGTCAAGTACGAAGATATAAAGGCTTTTGATTTTAAAAAGATTGAAGTTTGGACTACTCAATTAAAATGAATTTAAATAAGGATAAACAACAGAAATCCCACCTTGAATGAAAGTAATTACATAGGACCCATATTTAGTTTCTCTCTCCCAAATTTAGAAAAATACATATACATGTCTTTGTATCTTATACGTTAGTACAATGTATGAGGTAACTGTTTTACCTAAATTAAGGAGATAAAATTAAACCATTTTTTCTATAATTAAGAAAATCAAATCAGTCACCATTATTCTCTAACTTAATTAATGGAACTCATTAATTTACTGATTTGGTGGATTCTTAAAATCAGTAAAAGTATTTCAAATTGAAAATTTTTTTTGGTAATGTATAATATTACCATTTCTAATATATGAGATTAACAAGGTAAGTTATGCTACCATTTTTAATGTATAATATTACCATTATAATGTAGGAGATTAAGTCAGTCAAATTAAGTTATTTTTTTTATTCTAATGTATCAGGTTACAAATTTTGTTGTATAATGTAAAAAGTTATTTCTCCATTCTAATGTATGAGGTAAGCAATTTATATATAGGGTTAACACTTTAATATAATGTATGGTGTCCTTCTCGACCTGTTTAGCTAAGGAATAGGAAAAATACAACACCTAGTTAGCTTAAAAAATAGAAAAATCCAACTGATCTTTTTTAAAGCTTTCATCCTTTTTAATTTCTCGGAGATTCGAACTCATAATCTTAGGTGCTTTACCACTATCATCCGAGCAACAAACGCGGGTGCTTACCATCATTATCCGAGCTACTCTCAACACTCTCTTGTAAAATACAAGCGGACCATAGATTAAACACATTACATACTCAAATTTTATTCAACGATATTGAATATTGTTATCAGAGCACTAACAGAATTAATTATACGTAAGAATAGGGATCTTTAGATGAACCATTCTCCTACAATTAAAACTTAAAATCCAACTGTGAAAAGTTGCAGCATTCTTTTTATTTCCTTTAAATTTGAATTTATGTTTAAAATTAATTTATTTTGTCCTGTCTGTTGTTTTAATGACAGATTAGGTAGAATGATCTTATAAGAAAATAGGAAAAATCCAACTGATCTTTTTTAAAGCTTTCATCCTTTTTAATTTCTCGGAGATTCGAACTCACAATCTTAGGTGCTTTACCACTACCATCCGAGCAACAAACGCGGGTGCTTACCACCATTATCCGAGCTACTCTCAACACTTTCTTGTAAAATACAAGCGGACCATAGATTAAACAAATTACATACTCAAATTTTATTCAACGATATTGAATATTGTTATCAGAGCACTAACAGAATTAATTATACGTAAGAATAGGGATCTTTAGATGAACCATTCTCCTACAATTAAAACTTAAAATCCAACTGTGAAAAGTTGCAGCATTCTTTTTATTTGACTTAAATTTGGATTTATGTTTAAAATTAATTTGTTTTGTCCTGTCTGTTTGTTTTAATGACAGATTAGGTAGAATGATCTTATAAGAAAATAGGAAAAATCCAACTGATCTTTTTTAAAGCTTTCATCCTTTTTAATTTCTCGGAGATTCGAACTCACAATCTTAGGTGCTTTACCACTACCATCCGAGCAACAAACGTGGGTGCTTACCATCATTATCCGAGCTACTCTCAACACTCTCTTGTAAAATACAAGCGGACCATAGATTAAACACATTACATACTCAAATTTTATTCAACGATATTGAATATTGTTATCAGAGCACTAACAAAATTAATTATACGTAAGAATAGGGATCTTTAGATGAACCATTCTCCAACAATTAAAATTTAAAATCCAACTGTGAAAAGTTGCAGCATTCTTTTTATTTTCTTTAAATTTGGATTAATATTTAAAATTAATTTGTTTTGTCCTGTCTGTTGTTTTAATGACAGATTAGGTAGAATGATCTTATAAGAAAATAGATTCATGATGAACGATGATATTGATTTAAAAAAAAGTTAAACAATTTTGATGGTAATTGAGTGATTTTTCAGATATCTAATCCTGAAAACAAGAGTCTTAGCAAAATGTAGTCGCTTTGTTTTTTTTTAACCTTTTAAAAATATTAAAGTGCTAAAAATTTTTAATGGAGAAATTATTCTATTTTGTTTTCACTTAAATATTCAAGGTTGTGTAAAAAAAAAAACAAATCAAATTTATATTTAAAAAGGAAAAGAAAGAAAAACTATATATTTTTTACTAAAAATATTTTAGAACTTTGAATTAAAAAATTAATCTTTGTATTAATAAATAAATTTTTTACAACAATATTTAAGGTAATGTATTTGAAACACATTACTAAGTACATGTTATTAGCATGATTATAAGAATTAATATACCAAAATTTATTTAAAAGTTACCTTTAGGGCTGGGCATAAAATATCGAAAACCGAATAACCGAACCGAATCAAAAAATTTGGTAATTGGTATTTGGTAATTCGGTATTTGGTATGGTATTTGGGAATAAAATTTTAATATTTCGGTATTCGGGATTGGGTTTGGTACAAGATATTAATACTGTTTGGTATTCGGTATTTACTGAATACTGAATTATATATATATATATATATATATATATATATATATATATGCATACATACGATATGTCTAACCAACCTAATAAACAATAGTATTAGTCATCTCAAAGAATTTCTTAGACCTTGGTAATATATTCGTAAAAAGCATAAAAAATAATGTTAAATAAGGTTTCTTTTAAATATACTCTTTGAAGTTTAAACGTACATTTGCACATCTTCAATTTTAATATGGTATTACCAAATACCGTACCGAACCAAAATTTAATTTATCGATTACCGAATTACCTAATCAATATTTATAAGTATGGTATATGATATCTACGTTCAAATACCGATTACCGAATTACCTAATCTAAAATTTAAAAATATCGAACCAAATACCGAATGTCCACCCCTAGTTACCACACCTGTCATTACTGCACTTCCAGAAATAATATCCTACTAAAATAGATTAATTCTTATCCTTTTGATTTTCTTATTAATGTTTATCCTTTTTTTTAATACTGAAAATGAAGGAAAAGATTGGTAAACAAGACCTGAAAAGAAAGTGTAAAGTGCTAATCTAATGCTTTCTACTCTTTCCATGCAATTTGTCGACTTTATTTTACAATGATAAAAAAAATACAAAATCTTATTGGATAGTATTCCCTCCGTTCTGAATTGTTAGAGTATTTTTTATGTTTTAAAATAAGTGAATGGTTCACAATTCAAGGTAGATGTTGAAATTTTTTTCCAAATAATGTGTATGTGTCTTTGCTTTTTGAAGAGGATAAAAATGAAAAAATATGATAAATTTATGTCTTTATTTTTTTTTCTTAATATATGTATCAAAATTCAACAATTAATTTATTGTGAAACGATTGTGAAACGAAGGGAGTATTAAGTACTTCCCCTTTCCAATCTGTTGGACACTGTTTCCCAATTAGTGCGTTTCCAAAAAAAAAAAAAGGCACATTCTATCTTTTGAAACAATTAACTTTAAAACTTCTAATTGTTACCTTCATCTTAAAAAAAAAATGTAATATCCAGTTGGACGTGTGGGTCGAGAAATCTTATTTTGAAGTCTTGCATAACTGACACTAGTTATGTGATTTGATGAGTCACTCAAAATGCACACTCGCGTGATATTGCATTTGTGTTTCTAAATATTTCACAATTATCAATTGTCAAACCCAGACAACGCTAGAGATTAATCACATTACCACATTACGTATAAATATAGTATATTTGATTAACGCTAGAGATAATATTGTCCATATTTTAATTAGTAAATAAAATAATATAAATATGTATATCAGTACATATATATACTATAAATATATGTATAATACATTTGTTATATAAAAATGTTATATACTAAAGATATAATATGAGAAAATTACATAACAATATAATATATGAATGTAGTTGATAAACACTAACAATAATATTAAATACATAAGATATGACCCATTGTGGTGGAATAGAAATCGACATATTTTTCAGTATTTATGATTTAACTCGTGTGTGTCATGTATGGGTTCAAGAGGTCACATGTTCAAGCCTAGTCGTATAAATAGTTTCTTTTGAAATATATGGTAAATTATGTACAATAGACTTTGTGGTCCTTTCCTGAACCACGCGCGTAGCGAGAGCTTTGATCGATCCAACTACATTTAATTTTACAACAATGAAAGGGGAACAATTTTAGGAAATTTTGAAATTTTAACTAATGAGGGTTGGATTAACAAAAGCTGATGCGCATTAAATTAGATGCTTAAATTTAGGATTTGATCTCTCTATTAAGAAATGGATGACCTGCTGCAGCAGGTAAAAGTTACCTGATAGTGTAAAAAAAATACACCGAAGATGCATCAAACTTAAATTCTTAAGAATATGGTAAACGTATAATCTCATTTCTCTCTCTCCTTATACCAAAACGAGTAATTAATGTTAATCTTTACCATTATGTATCTGTTCTAAATTTATGGGATATAAAGAAAACATTTGCATATTTATATGAATAAATATGTTATATAAAAAATAAGTCATGCCCGATCGGACGACGACGTAAGGACTAAGGAGGACCCAAAGCTTACTATCTAGAAGTAGTTTTTCTTAATTTGAGGACAGAAGTATTCATTCATTATACCAACGGGCAGAAATGAACTTTTCTCTCATTTTTCAATCATTTAACTAAAATTTACATATATGTAACTAAAATTACCTTATTACATTATATATCAATTTGGTAAAGTATTTACTCAAATTTCAAACTATTTACATAAATACCTTCCTTTTCAACTTTCTCTCTCTTAAATATTATACATCTCACAACAGGATTTTCTCTTTCGTATTTTACCCCCCATATGCTCCCACTACACACCCGATATATCCTCCATATTTGAATCCCCTTTTTCACGGCAAAATTCAAGTTAACTGTATCTGGGGGGTTACAAATTTGTAAGTTTTAAAGATTTATTTGATTTTTTTTTAACTTTACCAATTTTTGAATTTGCCCGTATATTTTATGGATGCATGTTCGTTTTACCTTATTTTGCAAGTATTTTCAAATTTCGTAGTTTGATTTTTTCTTTTTTCTTCATATAATACAAGTTCGATTCTTGGATTGTAGATTTTTCTTTTTTCTTTTTTTTTTGAACTTTACCTATTTTTGAATTTGCCCGTATATTTTATGGATGCATGTTCATTTATATGAATTTACCTTATTTTGCAAGTATTTTCAAGTTTCATAGTTCAACTTTTTTGATTTTCTTCATATAATACAAGTTCGATTTTTATTTTCTTGGTTTGTAGTTGATTCAGGTTAATCGAATTACTGTAAGAATTGGTAATGGATTCTTGTCCTAACTTTAGTTTAGGATTTAGTCAGTTAGATTCTAAAAAATAAGATATCTCCGTTGGGTTTGTTCCTGGTACATTTGATTTTGAAGAACCCAATTTTGCAGAGAATCGTTCAAAGCATCGAAACAATCCGAATGAAGAAATTGAAGGAAGCGACCAGTTCCAGATTGAAGAAGTCAAGTTCAAAAATGGCCAGTAAGAAGAAGTTTGACGATTTCGGTTGACCACGTCTTCCGAAGGTATTGATTATACATTTATACTTTACTTACTTTGGAACATTAATGTATAATATATTGGAACATATTCATTTTTTGGAACACTAATGTATAATATTAGTATTTTGTGTAAGGCTACATTACAAACATATAGGTACATAAGACATGATACTTTCTCGATGTTTAAATTGTAAAGTATAAGACATTATACATGAGTTATTTTTACCCAAATAATGTATAATATAGGTATTTCAAAATATATTTCAATATGTTATACATTGGCAGTTCTGAACATCCAAGCAGTCATAAAGTCCTAATATTGTATAAGGTGACATTATACATTCTAACAAGCTTATAGGTCATACATTTTTAAGTAGCAAATTCGTATCATGGAATTATACATTACTGCAGTTTAATTATTGAATGTATAAGTTATACTCATACATGTCTAACTGTTGTATAATGAGGGTCTGATTTAATATTTTGAATCTATAAGCTAACATCATACAAGTGTTACTGTTGTGTAATTAGAGTCTGATTTTATTTTTCGTATAAATTGTCTAAATTAAGTTGATTTTCAAATTTTTGTTGTACTTATTTGATTATTGAACTATAAGTCTGTTTATTGTTCACGGATTGTTATACCTTTATGTGATGGTTATGGTTTATGTTTCTTTTGCTTTAATTGTTTGTGTATTGTTGAATTTTCTAGCTTTAGTTGGTACTAATTCGATTGACAGGTAGTTTATTTTGCCTGATTTTCTGTTCAGGGCTCATTGGTAAGTTTTATAATATTTGCCCCTGTTTGTTCTTATTATTCGTGTATATAATGCCTGATTTTCTATTTAGGGTTCACTTGTTCGTGTACCTGTATTGAGTTGATTTTAATGCTTTTGTGTACTGTTTAGGTTCCATCCACTGTTGCAGTTTTGATGCATTGCATTTACAATAGTTGCATCTGTTGTATGCGTTGTTTGTTATCTTGGGTGATTGATGTTATCTTCTTGGCTAATTGTAAAAAGATTCTTGTTGATTATTCCTATTAGGAAGACTTTAACTTGAAGGCTTTAACTTTAAAGCCTTCATAATTATTCCTATTAGGAAAGCTTTAACTTTAAAGATTCTTGTTGTGATGTTTTTGTTGTTAGGCTAGATCTTTTAGCAAGTAGTTTAATTTAATATATGGTTCCTGTATCACTGATGCTAATAACATACTAGTAAAGTTAAAACATTTAAATGTTTGATTTTTTTTAGTAAATTATTTTAGATTTCGAATGGATACTGGTCTTACAATTTTTCAGGCTGCCAACTATTTGAACATCAAGAGCCTACTAGATCTCACCTGTCAGACTGTGGCTGACATGATCAAAGAAAAGACTCCAGAGGAGATCCGCAAGACCTTCAACATCAAGAATAACTTCACACCTGAAGAGGAGGAGGAGGTCAGGAGGGAGAATGCTTGGGCCTTTGAGTAAAGAAGTGCTCGTATTCTGATGCTATAAACACTTTCTATTAGTAATAAATATGTTTTCAATGGATGTTTGCTTTTGGAATCTTTAGATTTTATTGTTCTTAACTTTTGCGTCACAACTTTTAAGTGGTGGTTGTTCAATGAGAAGATTTGTTAAAATCTATTTGTTCTATGCTTATATATTTACTTGATTTATTGGGTTGTTATGTTTTTATTTGATTGTTGTTGGAGATTTATGTTGTTCCTGGTGTTACTTTCAAGTGTTGTTGCTTTAAGTTATTTTTTAGCTAGTGGCATATTTGTATTGTGGAGGCATCTGCTTCTTGAGTAATGAACTTTCAGTAGGAAATAGACATTTCTCCTTCTCCTCATTTGGAAGTGTTGAGTCCCCACATTCTCACTTCAATGTTGGCATGATATTCTAAATGATTCTTGGTGTATGCTATTTGAGTGTGTAATCTAGCGGGATTTAAAATGCCTAGAAACTAGACACTGTCAAGGGGTCAACAGGGTCGACTATGGTTTTGCAGCAAGGCTTGAACATTTGCTGTTGTTTGTTTGTTTTCATGATGGGTTTACTTGTTTTCACTGTCGCAATCAAGTTATTCAACACTCTATCGCTAAGACTGCAAGTATGCTCCGAATCAAATCTTTTTATCATAAATATTTTTGAATGATTCATACTAGACATCTTTAACACCCACTTGTAGTCTTTGTTACGACAATAAAGTACATAGTTGCATCAAATTCTTACATCGAGTTATTGTATTATACAAAATTTTTAAAAATCATAATTTCTGAAAAAATATAAAATTTGGACCTATCACAGTTTCATTATACATTGAATTGAATGTATAATAACATGATATACATTCAATAGAATGTATAATCATATGCTATACATTCGAAAAATTATGATTACATTCATCAGAACACAAAATCAAAACATGAACTTGTTCAACACATCTGATACAAATATTACCATACATACTACAACCCCCGTTTCTCTATCAAACTCGATTTCCTCATTCGATTTGATGAAAATGAAAATACACAATGGAAAATTAACCAATCCAAAAAATTGCTTCTTCAACTCGATGAAAACTCTCACTCCATTATTATTCGTAATGACAATTGGAGAAGAATTACCTTCAACGATATATTTCACTTCAATTTTCTTACGTACTTCATCGAGATCCAATTCCATTGCTATCGTAGCAATCAATTTCAAGAAAGTTATACTTTTCGAAATAATAATTACGTCACTTTTATAGGATTTATAACTTATTTCCGACTTCCAGAATCCAAAATATCGCAACAATATGGGGATATTCATATTGATTTTCGTATAATTGAAGAACGATGTAGAAGAACGATTTTTTTTCCCAGATCGTAAATCAACAACCCAAAATGAATTTACTGTAAAGATTACGAAAATTACCATCAACGATGTATTTAATTTCAATTTTTTTCGAACATCATCAACATTCAATTCCATCGCTATCGTCACAACCAATTTCAGAAAGTTAATACTTTTAGAAAAAATAATGACATCACTTTTGTATGATTTATAACTGATTTTCGATTCCCAGACACTGGAGTGACGTAACAATATGAGGATGTTCATGTTTTTTTTTTTTTTCCAGAAATCAAGAAAGAATCCTACTATTTTCTCAAAAACGTGTTTCAACAGTGATGAAAGAAAGAAGTCGACTTTTTTTTCCTCAGAAACGTATTCGAACAGTGATGAATATTAACAATAATGTTTAAGAGTTTTTTTTGAAATTAAAATTTCAGTTCCTATATTAACTCATACACTACTTAATTAGGTATTTAATGTCGTAATTTAAGGATTAGGAAGATATTTTCTGATTTCTCCTTCCTTAATTGTAGGCAAAACAGTTTTATCATACATCACAATAATGTATAATAAAGCTACGAATGTATGAGTATATTTGATAAAATAGGGAGAGAGAAAACCTAAAGAGACTTTCTGTAATTACTTTCATATTACATGAGATTTATGTGGTTTACACATCATTTAATCCCCCTTATTTCTCAATTTACGGTACACTCACATTTTTTAGTTCATGTCTCATTTTTAAAGCACAATCTTTAAAAAATAAAATACAACAAAAAACTCTTAAAGATAAATATTCCGATACTTGCACGGCAATCTGATTAATTTGAAATCTGTGTCGCATAAAATGTTTAGGAAAAACGCTATCTATCATGATTTTTTCATACCTAAGACTTGAAATTGAGATGTCTGATTAGGAAAGGAGTAGCCCCATTCATTGCACCACATTCTTTGACGATGATAATACAGTTAGTTGCTATAAATGAAAACTAATTAAAATGATTATCATTGCTCTTGATTTATTATTTTCATCATAGCACTAGGTCCTATTGGTGAGCGTTCAATTGGAAAAATCTCAGATTAGATTGAATTTTTTATATTTGGTTTTGAATTAATAAGTTGGCATATTCAAATTTTCTATTTTGATATTAAAGCTTTAAATCAAATTATAATAATTAACAAAATCAATTCACCTAGTATGTATGTGTGTGTATATATATATAATTAGAAAGGATTGAGGCTACTCTACCGCCCATATCATGTGTAAGCTTTACTTACTTATGAAACACTTTACATTTTTTTCTGGAATAATAGTCACGAAGACATACAGGATAGTAGATTTGAAATGACAGTAAAATTATTTAATGTTAAACAATGAAACAATATAATATTATTCAAAATCAAATCTATATCTATATCTATATCTATATCTATATCTATATCTATATAGATAGATAGATAGATAGATAGAGAGAGTTTAATTTAATAATAATATAATAATAAAGAATAAATAATAGTAGTAGCAATAATTAAAAAAAATGTGGTAGTAATAGTAGTAGTAGCAATAATAAGAATCTATACAATATTTTTATAAATAATAAATTGTGCGGTGTAGTGAATAAAATAAAGTCACAAAAATATCTTGAATCTTATATTAGACAAATTGTACTTTGAATTTTGTAAATGTTATCGTTTTAGTCATTATAATAAAAATAATAAGTAAATAAATAAAAGAATTGTCTAGATTGATTTCAAAATTTTCTCTAATTAAAATTTATATATTATACGATAAATATGCATTTTATTTGAAAAGATTTAAGGATAAGGAGAGAATAATAAATAATCTTCTTATAACAAACTGATATGATATAATATTTAAATTTGAACTTAAATAGAATTTGAATGGAAATGGAATTCTAAATTCTTAATATCTCCTAAATTTATAATATTTACTATTATATATAAGTTATTGATGTCGTATTAGTAGTTATAATAAAAATAATAAGTATAACTAAAAAAAGAATCGCCTGGATTGATTTCAAAATTGTCTCTAATTAAAATTTATATATATTATAGGATAAATATGCATTTTATTTGAAAAAAATTTAAGGATAAGGAAAGAATAATAAAATGATCTTCTTATAACAAACTGATATGATATAATATTTAAATTTGAACTTAAATAGAATTTTGAATGGAAATGAAATTCAAACTTCTTAACATCTCCTAAATTTATAATATTTACTATTATATATAAGTTGATGATGATGATGATGACGGCGATGACGATGATGACGATGATGACGATGATGACGATGATGACGACGACGATGACAACGACGACGACGACGACGATGACGATGATGATGATGATGACGACGACGACGACGATGATGACTTGAATTATTTTAGGCAACTTTTTGAATTTGATTTGGAGAAACAATATCTTCCCAAAGATAAAATCTAAAGTTTTTTTTAAAGAAAATTATCTAATGTATTTAGTCACTCATGCTTTATTTACTAACAAAAGCACTAAAATCGAAATTATAATATGCAGTTTTTTTAATACGTTTTTTTTGAAAGAGTCCTATTTTAATACACTCTTCTAATCTTATCAATTTGCTTTAACTTTAAGATAAACATTTTTTAAGAAGATCAGTTATCATCGACTATATGTGTAAAACGAGAATCCACCGCAATTCAAATACTACAAAGACCACAATCTATATAAGACTAAAGAACATTGGTATTTGTATTTCAATTTGATCTCCTGACTTAAGCATCAAGGTTAGTAACTTTCTCGAGAAAATTGAAGGAAAGGTGCCTTTTAAGTCTTGAATGAAGGATTGGTGACATTGACCAACTTAAAGGGTCAAACATCATTAGGAAACTTGATTAAGTTAATTGTGGACTTGATTAATATTTTTAAAACTTTTTAATCTTTTCAAAAATATAAATCAACCCAATCCACACCCCCCTTCAATCCAAATCAACCACTCTCTCTCTCTCGACAGCTTCTCTCAACTCTCTCCCAACCAACAATTCTGCAAAATTTCTCCCTTCAACCTCCGGCAACAAATAGTCGGGCGAGTGCCTTTTCGACTTTCAACCGTCAATCGACGTGAAGACTTCTCCGGCGATAACAACTTCGAGTTCTTCGCCGTCCCATTTTTTTTTTCACAGGTAAAAAATTATGAAGAAACAGAGGAACTTGAGCCAATTACTCCTCTAGTATTGAAATGTGAACTGAATAAAACCCTAATTTCTGACATTTCTTCTTCTTGTTGTCGTACTGTTGATTCAAATTTGTTGGTGATTTTTAGTCACAGTTGATGTTCTTAGTGTGTGTGTGTGTGATGTGTTGGTGTTACTGGGTTGATTTATTATTTGTCTTGGTAAAAATGGTGTTGCAACAGATGAAACATCTAATGTGAAGACTTCTCCGGCGACAACAACTTCGAGTTCTTCGTCGTTTCATTTCTTTTTTCACAGGTAAAAAATTATGAAGAAACAGAGGAACTTGAGTCAACTACTCTTCTAGTATTGAAATATGGACTGAATAAAACCCTAATTTCTGGCATGCTTGTTGTCGTATTGTTGATTCAAATTTATTGGTGATTTTTTATCACAGTTGATGTTCTTAGGGTGTATGTGTGTGATGTGTTGGTGTTGCTGGGTTGATTTATTATTTGTCTTGGTAAAAATGGTGTTGCAACAGCTGAAACATCTGATGTGACAGATGAATACATCTGATGCAACTATGAAAATCTGATGCAACAGGTGAACAATCTAACAGATCATTCATCTGTTGTGATAGACGACTCTTCTGTTTGGAAGAAATCTAAACAATATTGATCCAACAGATAACTAATTAGTGATCTATTTTTATTCTTTCCAACGGTTTACTCTTTATTTTACAACAGATTAGTGATCTGTTTTTATTCTTTCCAATGGTTTACTCATCCGTTGCAACAAGTCGGTTATATGTTGCAATAGATAACATACCTGGTGCAACAAATTAGTGATCTATTTTTATGGTTTCCAACGGATTACTCATCCGTTGCAACAGGTTGGTTATATGTTGCAACAGATAAACTACCTGGTGCAACAAATTAGTGATCTATTTTTATTCTTTCCAATGGTTTACTCATCCGTTGCAACAGGTCGAGTATTTTTTGCAACAGATAACATACTTGGTGCAACAAATTAGTGATCTGTTTTTATGATTTCCAACGGATTACTCATCCGTTGCAACGGGTCGATTATATATTGCATCAGATAAAATACCAGGTACAACAGATTAGTAATCTGTTTTTATGGTTTTCACGGATTACTCATCCGTTGCAACGGGTAGTTATATATTGCATCAGATAAAATACCAGGTACAACAAATTAGTGATCTGTTTTTATGGTTTTCATGGATTACTCATCCGTTGCAACAAGTTAGTTATATGTTGCAACAGATAACATACCTGGTGTAACAGATTAGTAGTCTGTTGAAACTGTTATATTACTGTTATGCATTAATCAATTATAATCTATGTTATGTTCCTGTTAATTTAAGATAATATGACTCCCAAAAGAAAAGAAATTGAATCAAGTCCAAGTAAAGGAACAAGTGCAACAGCTCGGCTACATCCACCACTCTATGAGCTTGCTTTACAAGCGTTATCTCAATTAGGAGCAGAAGATAATGAACACGGGGAAGAGGAATCTTTCAAAAGAGATAATCCAAACGCTAATAGCCCTTCCGCCGAAGAGTTGGTCAAAACCTTCAGCATTGATCGTTATCCTGTGAGAATGCAGTGCGATGGTGCCATAGATTTAACGGGTGATCTTGTAGTTAAGTAAGTCATGGGAAAATCTTTCGACGCCTTCAGAAAAATACTTTGAGAACAAAAATTAGATTCTTATTTCAGGGAAAGCTGCTTTGGGCAATATCTTTATTTGTCGGAGGACAACAATGCTCGTTTTCAGATAAAAATGGTATATGATCTTCTCAAGCGCAGGTTTATGTATGAAAATAAAGATAAGATGGATGAGGTGTGGATAAATTACTGTGGCATGTCTGTTTGTTTTGGTTAGAAGGAGTTTGCCATAGTTACCGGACTAAAATATTATCCTCCTTCTCCTTCTCAAGTTATACCTACTCTGACCCAAAAAAAGCATCCCGCACACCCAAAAAAGGCAAAGGGAAGTCGAGTGATCGTGATGACCTCGTGTCCATTGTTGGTCCAAACTTCAAAAACAAATATCTGATAGATGCATTGAAAGGTAAAGGACTTTTAATGAAGCACAAGCAATCATTGTGCTTGGTTTGGTTTGTACATAATGTTCTTTGGGCGAGAGACGTTAACAATAACATAAACCACGATTTAATAAATCTCTCCTGGGATCTTGAGGCATTTAACAGCTATCCTTGGGGTTATGAATGCTTTAAAATGACTGTCGAATATTTGTTGACTCCGTTAACGCCAAAAATAGTCAACTTATATGGCTTTCCATGGGCTTTCATGGTAAATATTTATTTTATCATGATATGATTAATCATTTTTTTATTCAATAATGCTTTTGATTTATTGGCGCTATGTTATAGGCTTGGGCATTTGAATCCATTCCTTATTTGAGACAACAAGTGAACTACTAGGAAGAAGTTTCCTATCTAAAAATTCTGAGATGGTTGTCGGCCAAAACCGATAAAAATGCAAAATTTCTTGATCTTTTCAACCCCCCCAAGAAAGCAGTAAGTCCAATTCTAATCAAGTTTTTGTTTTAATTAATGATTAAATGATTTCATCATCATTCTTAATATATGTATCGATTTATTTTAGATTGTCCATCCGTGGCTTATTCCGATCAACCGAGAGTTGAAGATGCCATTTTTTCTTACTTTACGGTCTGTGCAAACTTTATCGGACCCTAAGGTCATTGATGGAATAAAAATAGAATTGTTTGAAGCAAAAACCATCACAAGAAAAATAATTTTGGAGGGTAGGGCTAATGATGCTCCTCTTATAAGTTTT
Organism: Capsicum pubescens; assembly: GCA_030864215.1. NCBI lineage: Eukaryota > Viridiplantae > Streptophyta > Magnoliopsida > Solanales > Solanaceae > Capsicum > Capsicum pubescens. The sequence goes on from CM061547.1 coordinate 245,254,457, forward strand.
TGAAACAACAAGCCATTATGATTATGATCATAATGGTTGTACATATTTTTCTCCATATTTTGCCATATCTAGAGAATGTTCTGCATGCAAATGTCAAGACTGCAAGGCGAAACACGATGGAGTGATTAATTCTATTAATGTACTAACTGCTTCTGTAAAGGAAATGACATCTAAGAGGGGTGTCAGTCCACCAAAGAGGATTTCATATCCAGACACTCCACTAGAGATCAAGGCGGTTAAGAGGAGAAGAAAAGACACTTCCAAGGCATCATCAAGCATAAAAAAAAGCAAGATTGCAATGCCTCTGTCTTTGTCTTGCACCGATGTTTAGTGTGCAAGGGCCACAGGAGAGCAGCATGAGCTGAAGAAGGTGAATGTACATCATACGTTCCAAAAAACAAACAGGCATATATCTATTTCAACAGATGATACATCTGCTGAAAATTATCAAATAGATATATACATCTGTTGTAACTATTGTATAACCGTTGCATCAGATTCATTATCTGTGTTGTAACAGATGGGTCATCTGTTCGAAATTATCGTACTGCTTTGATTTACCTATTCGAATTTGTCCCAACAAATAATCCATCTGATGCAATGTAAGACTCATATATTGCAACAAATGGACAATCTGTTGTATATCTCTACTTAGCATTGATAATTCTGGCTTTCCAGGTGGATGTCACAGTAGAAGCTACTGCCGAAGAGCATAATATCACAGTTGATAATCCATCAACTGCTTTCAAAGAAGAAGAAAAAGTGGACCCTATCAGTTTGGGAGAATGGAAGAATTACTCGTTTGAAGGGTTCAATATCTCGGATGAGGCTCCAAAAAAACTAACACAATTGATCAACGACTATTCAGATTGGATTGTCGATGGGTTGTTAAAGCATCATGCCAGAAGGTACATAAATCAATTTTATAGATATTGGTTTATACAATTCTTGTTGTAAGAACCTGGCATTAGCACATATAAATCATCATGTAGAAAACAAAATGACGAGCGCTACAAAGTGAACGAATCGAGTCTTGGTTTTGATATGTTCGACTTTGTTGTTGCTCATCCCTGAATGAAGAATTGGTTCTATTTGTTGTCACAACCCCAAACTTGCTGGAACGATGAGGTTTAAATGCCATACATATTATTATTAATTAATACTTTATTTAATTGCATCTGTGTATTAATTTTTCATCACGTAATCCAAAATATTTGATAATATGTATAGCACATCGATGTTATTTTTTACTACCTTCGAAAGAAGGTCAAGTTGCAAATACAAGAATAATACAGATACACGACAGGCAATTATTTGTACAAAGTTTACATCAATAATGCCTACGATAGGTATTGTCAACAACAACCAGAAGTTTTTCGAAATGAGGAATACTTAATCAACATCATCAAAGGTTTTAGCATTCCGGTTGGCTTACCTTGGCATTTGATCGATGAAGTGTACATCCCAATCAATTGTGGTGATGAATTCCATTGGATGTTGGCTGTCGTCGTTCTAAAAGAGAGGCGCATCTGAGTTTATGACTCGATGTCGCGAATGAGATGTTCTGGGCCGTCGTCTGAGATACAAAAGCTGGCCAAAATATTGCCTACTTACCTTGATATGATTGGAATTTTGGACCAAAAGGTTTGTACTGATTGGTCGATGCTTGAAGCATACCGGGATAAAATGGCTAATCCATTTGATGTACAATATGTTGAAGGAATTGCTCAACAAATCATTGCTAGCCTGTAAGTTTAAGTGTCATGATTTAGTTTCATTTCACAAATTTCACAATGCTTGCATGAAATGCAAGATATGGATTGTCTATTTTTTTATAACACAGGGATTGCGATCCTTTTGTTGCCACCTACACCGAGTATTTGAGCGATGGATTATAAGTACCAAATGATGGACTTGATGCCGGATTACTCCGCAAAAGATAAGCTGCTCTTTTATGGAAATATGGAGAAACAAAAGCTCAGAAGCCGTACACAACCGACGTTAAAGATCCACGATGACCAAAGTCGAATTCTATATCACCAAATGAAGAAAAACTTGTCCATATTGATTAGATATTTATATCTTGAGTCCGTCAATGTAATAACCTATCCTTCTTGGTTTAACTTGTTGATTTATTTGTAGAGTAGATCGTTTGTACCCATAATGATTTTTTTACATTTCATTTATTTGTTGAGTTATTTCATGTAATTTCCAAAGGTTTCGATTTATTTTATGTTGTCTATGAATATAATTTAATTTTTAGTTTTGAACATGTTCATTGAAATAGAGTACTCGATTCAATTATTGCAACAGATAATACATCTGCTGCAACAGACGACATATCTTATCAGACAGATTTAGACATATATTGCAATATGAGATATAACACGTAGGTCATCTGCTGGAAATTATATAATAGGTCTTCCTACTTTTTTGATTTGCTCCAACAGATTACCGATCAGTTACAACAGATAGATTATATATTGTAATAGATCGTATATCTGTTGCGACAGACAGACTGAGAACATCTGCATTATAAAAATTCAACTTGGCTAGACATAAAAATTATTTCCACTACATGTAAAGTGAATTGACTTGAAATAAAAATTTGTTATCGTGTTCGTCTCTGTCTTTGTACATGTTCCCTTTTATACACGGGATCCAACCATTTAGTCAGTACCCCTTATGCCCAGACCCATTGCATCTTTCCCACAATGGAGTCGCACATACCGGTCATTTATGTGCCGGTCAGCAAACACTCGATGTATGCAAGAGAGTACAACCCGCACGCTGCACCGGTTGTATTTTTTGGGAGTTGGATGTTCTTATTTCGACCTTCAAAATCTCATGATTCCTTCATCAAGACTTTAGCCGGCAAATGATCCATCAGCTTACTCTGCATCAACAACTTGGGCAACAACTTTAAGAGTGGCTGCATATGGGTTAAAAACGTCTTCTCACTGAAGACAGGTAAGTTGCAGTCATAAACCTTAATCTTTCCCTCATATAGTAGTATCTCAACAACAAGAAAATATTTGACTTTCACGTTCATGACTGCAAGGATTCTCTTTGCCTTGGTCCAGCTATTGCTGTGTGGATATGGCCTCTTCCCTCTAACATATTTAATTGCTTCTTCATCCCATTGGAACGTAGAAAATAATCATGAAATCCTGGGCCACCAGAATCAGCTAGCTCACAGAGATTAGCATACATATCCTTGAAATTATTGTAAAAGTTGAGGTCCATTATACTATCGGCAACATCATAAGCATCCGGATACGCTAATTGCCTGTCCCTCATGAGGCAGAGAATTTCATCAACATACTGTGGTATAAAAAAGCAATTTTTAAATAGTTAGTAATTGTAAAGAATAAAAATACAATGGGAAGAATCTGATGCAGAAGGTTCTCTGAATTAGTTCACAGATTACCCAGCCAACGCAACTTATGCAACAGATGTGTATTATGTTGCAATAGAATACCAAGTTGTTGCAATAGATTACATATCTGCTGCGTAGATTCTTCTTCATTGAGTATATTGGAAGGCTAGGTTAGCAAAAGTAAACTTATATTGTCCTCGTACCACACACGCATATTTGTCATATTGAGAAGTCTTTGGCGGCAAATGAATGTATGGTGTATTTTTTTTAAAACTTTATCTTCATGAATTCTTCCAGTTCCTTGTTCTTCTCCTCGCCAAGCTTCGCGAATATGTCCACCTTCTTCGGAGGCCCCTGAACTTCAACAACTCTTGGAGCGGGAGGAGTTGCAATTTTTACTGATTTCAGAATGGAGACAATTTGTCTAATTTTTCTTCTCTTTCTCCTAACCTCCACTGTAGGAGTGCATGACTCCCTCACCTCTTTGGATGGTATGAAATCCCTCCTAGATTTCAACTCCTCAGCAGCTTCAACAATAGCCTCTAATTTTTCAAGGAGTTTATCCTCTCTCTCCTTGCACACTTTACATTTGCAATAAGAACATGAGGGTGAAGAGGGGTGAGAGGGATCACTGTAAGGGTGGGAGAGACCGGTGTAGGGGTAAGACGGAGGACATGTGCAAGGGGTGTTTTCAAAAGTATTTATTTTTTACTGAGCACCAACATGCTCATAATCACGACTGGCAGCAGCAACATCAGGATGGCTGCCACCATCACAAACAACTCCACCAGCAACACCCCCAGAAGAAGCACCCGGATCTGTTGTAGTTTGAGGTTTGTCTTGAAGAGCTTCAACATTAGGCTTACCTTACCTAACTGCTCTTCTTATGGATGTTTCTCCAGCCAATTCCTTCTTTATTAACTCTATCGTTGGGTCTTTTTTGTATCAAAAAGACCCAGAGTAAGAAAAGAAGTCATCCCCAACTCATCAATGGTAGGCACGATCCAAGGATACACAACCTATAAAAAAGACAGGAGGAATTTAAATCATATAATAATAATTTACAGTCAGTTGGGTTACATGGGGCTCGGGTTACGCGGATGTTAACACAGCCAACTTATGCAACAGATAATCTAGCTACTGCAACAACTGATCTGTATGTTGAAACAGATTGATAATATGTTGTATCAGATTACCTATCTGTTGTATAATTTGCATAGATGGGTAATCTATTGAGTAGGGTTCAGAGAACCAGAGCAACATATGGTTAATCTGTTGTGAAATATGGATTGTCTGTTTCAATATCTTTCTTTGAGGTAAATTATTTTAGTTGAAAGAAGACGTACTGCATCATCCAAAGGGTTAAAGAGATCAGCCTCATTAATATTTTTTTCTGCTCTCTGCTGCAGCCAACCACCTAAGGATCCTTGGATGAGAAACCTTATTCGAGTAATTATTGAAATACTTTTGGAGGGGAGAGATATCTTCACATGTCCAAGCCTAAAAATTGTAAACAGAAAGCAAGCAAAAAAAAGTCATAACTATATTCAATATAAATTAATGAATGCGTAAAAATAGTGATCAATTTTACCATGAAATCTCAAGGAAAGCCGTATAATATGATCGTCTTTGGCTTTAGCTTTTTCAGTAAATAGTTAACAGTCAAGTAGTAGCTGTCGTCTCCCTAGGGATAATCGTGGAATTTCCCAAAATCATCAGCAAACGCCAAAAAATCATCTTCTATGACTTTCCTGACGTTTCTTGCCAATAAAATGGAATGGACAAACCAAACTAAGCACAATTTCTCCCTGTTGTACTTTGGTATGTCCTTATTTTTGAGATCCGCCATCAAATCCTCCACTCTGTAGCTAGGTCCAACAATACCCAACAACCCATCTTTTTTTACCTTGGATTTGTTGGACCCTTTGTGGGGTATTTTCTTGTTGAGAGGTTCTTCTGAAAGATCGTATCTCAAGCCCGTCACTATGGCAAACTCTTTCAATCCAAAATAAATCGGCATGCCATAATAGTTGATTTAGACTTCATCTATCATTTTTCTGCCCTTCTTCGGACCTCCATCATCCCCACATACTTGATTCTACGCTTGAGAAGGCCATATACCATGATCATTGGGAAACGGAGAGAGCGGGCCCCAGGTAGCTCAAGAAAGTATGCAAAACAGTTCTTCTTAAAAAGTCCATCTATGTCTTCTTTCTTCATAATACTCTTAAGTTCGTTAAAAGATTTTCCCAACTGACATTTAAGTACAACATCACAAAATACTCTGTTAGGGTTACTCATTGGCATCGCAACTCGAAACCCATCGATACTAATAGTTTTGACAAAATCATCCTGGGATTTTGATGTTATTTCACGCCCCATTGGTGAGAAGGAGTTATCACTTTCCTTAGCTTCATTTTTCCCTGAATGAGATTATTCTGGAAAAAGGCTGTGATCGATCGACGACTCGGGTCTGGATGAACACAATACCAATGCCATGCAATTGCAAAGACTCGATTGGATTTGTAGTTGACCCTGTGAGCTCATTTATTCATCCCTAGTTCCACCTAAATCAACTTAGGTACTATCACTATCCTAACATTGAGTGTATGAGAACTCATTTCAACTCAGAGTGATCGATCGACGAGTCGGGTCTGGATGAACGCAATACCAATGCCACGCAATTCAAAGACTCGATTGGATTTGTAGTTGACTATGTGAGCTCATTTATTCATCCCTAGTTCCACCTAAATTAACTTAGGTCCTATCACTATCCTAACATTAAGTTTATAAGAACTCATTTCAACTCAGAGTGATCGATCGATGACTCGGGTCAGGATGAACACAATACCAACGTCATGCAATTGCAAAGACTCGATTGGATTTGTAGTTGACTCTGTGAGCTCATTCATTCATCCCTAGTTTTACCTAAATCAACTTAGGTACTATCACTATCCTAACATTGAGTTGATGAGAACTCATTTCAACTTAGAGTGATCGATTGATGCCTTGGGTCGGGATGAACATAATATCAACGCCATACAATTGTAAAGACTCGATTGAATTTGTAGTTAACCCTTTGATCTCATTCATTCATCCCTAGTTCCATCTGAATCAATTGCAATAAAATCTGTTGCAACAAACGACTGAGCTGTTGAAAATTTTCAAATAGATATTCATATCTGTTGCAACAGATGACTTATCTGATTTAATTATCAAATAGATATTTGCATCTGTTGTGACAGATGACTGAGCTATTGGAAATTTTCAAACAGATATTTATATCTGTTGTAACAGGTGACCTATCTGATTTAATTAATTATCAAATAAACATTTTTATCTGTTGTCACAGATGACTAAGCTGTTGAGATTTTTAAACAAATATTGATATCTGTTGTAATAGATGACTGAGCTGTTCGGACTTCTAAATAGATATTTATATATGTTGCAACAGATGACATATCTGTTTGAAAATCATTTTTTCTCTTTCAATTTTAAAGCAAGCTTCTGTCCGAGTATATAATATCAAGTAGTACTTACTACTAAAGATGGTAAAAAATATTTTTTGGATATCTCAAAAGTGAGTTCATTGAGCAGTCTTGTCTTGTCTTTTTAATGTCACTAGTCTTAGTCTTCCTCGCGCCCCTCAAATTATTAATGAAATTAATGAATATTAATTAATGAATATTGAAAACCCCCATATCTACGTACACAATACATCTATAGAAATTATCTCATCTCTTTTCCTTCAGCTACAGTTTATTTTATTCAACTCTCATCTTTTTCTTTCTTTTCTCTTTAGGGTTATCACAACCTTTTTGCTCTCTTTTCTCTTCACTTCTCATAAATATCCTTTCGAATCTAAACCGATCCATATCTTTCCTCTACTAAAATTGCTGTTTTGATCTCTTTTTTGACATTAAGGTATGGTTTATTATTGCTCTTTCATTCTCGTCTTCTTCTTTACAAGTTATTTATATTTGTTTTTTTATTTAATTAGTATTTACCCATATCATATTTATTAAAAAAATTTGAAGGAACTTTTAAGTGTTGAGGAATTTTTATTACAATATGCGAAAAAGTCATCTATTGGGAGAAGTTTAAAAGCCTTGTTGGTAGTATCATTTTTTGTATGTATTTTGTTTTATTCTTTATTGTTGATGTGGTTATTAATGTTGTTGGTGGGGTTGGCGTTGTTGGAACTTGTGGTGTGGTGTTGTTGATAGTTCTGGAATAAAGGATGTTGCTTCTTTGTTATTGATGATATTGTTGGAACAAATATTATTGTTTCTTTGTTGTTGATGATTTTTATTTGTAGTTTATGCTGTTGTTGATGTTGCAATAGATGGAGAAAATGTTGGAACTAATCAAACCACCAGAAAGGCTGGTTTGATGTATTCCAACAGACTCCACATCTGTTGCAACACACTCCACATCTGTTGCAATAAACTCCCCATCTGTTGCAACAGACTCCATATCTGATGCAATGGACTCTACATCTGTTGCAATAGATGGATAATGTTCTTTTTGTGACATTAATTTTTTTCTCTTCTTTGTAGATAAAAGGAACTGACAGTTGATCAACTTTTGTTGGACCATCACAAGAGGCTGCAGTAAAGATGGGTTCGGAGGAATAAGTTGCATGCAGATGGAATCACTTCATATGTGGGAGGTATGTATTACTGATAATGTTATCATGAAAAAACACATAGAGTGCACTGATTTTGTGAATGCTATTTTTACTGATTAGTCATAGATCATTCAAACAAGATGTCTGTAATTTTACAGTTAGGTTTGGTAGGTCCGAACTGATAAGGCTGAGGGACCATGAATATGGTTCTGATACCCTGTTAAGATTTAATGTCGGTTGTTGTTGATGTTTATGAGTCAAGTATTGTGAAGGAATCTAGTTTTGGTGTCATTGTAAAGAGATTCAATAGCGATTGGACTAACTTGTAGCGTGCATTGGACCCGTAGAGGGCTTTTAAAGCTTAGCACTGCATCTAACAAGAATGAAAAACCAATATAGTTATTGCCCTAGCCCAAATTTATATGGTTGGGTTTCTCGTGGTGATGATTATACGCCAGAAGGTGCGGTAGGAGAATGCCTTCGAGGGAAAATGGGTAGTTGATAGAAGACTATATCATATGAGAGCTAATTGAAGAAGAGACATAGGGTAGAAAGTAACTTCTAGTGAAATTGGTCGATGGAATTATCTTAAAAGATGTGAAATCTGAATCAAATGCAAATATAAAAGTGTATCAGGTAATGTAATTTCGTCTGTTGTCTCTGTGAAAGAAAAATAATGCAGATGGACACTTTGCTAGGGAGCTGCGTGGTCGGGATTATAACCTAGATAGAAAATAGAAGAAGACCAACAAAGCAGCCTCACGGGCATCGAGGGTTGAAATGATGTACAACAAGTCTAGAAAACTTACGCCAACAACAACTGTAGTTAAAATAAGGAATCTAAGCAAAGACGACAATTTTTGAATTTTAAATTTCATCCCATGCCTTCTTGTTTGTGTTTTCGATCAGGTCCACTGCCGTTGACCTGATCGGAACCACAAACGAGATTGAAAGGTAAATTGAGTATCATTGCTTCCTTAGCAATATGGTTATAATTGATTGTGTTTTCTTGCCTTAGCATGCTTTCAATATTTCTTGGAGACGATCAGATACTTGCTGTAGTATGTGAATCCCGATAATTTTCAAGCTTGCCTCCAGCTTGCTGATTTTGTATTCAAGCTGGTTGTTTCCGTCTTCGAAGTTGGTCAAGAGTTCCTCATATCTTATGAGCTCGATCAGGGACACTACCTTCAAAGTTGTGGCATTTTAGGTGACCTTAAGAATACTTTCTTCAGAAGCCTTAAAGGATACATGAAGGGTCTCTATGTTTGTTTTAGGTCAAAATGTGTTGATGCACACTGAAGATGTGGTCCCAACAGTTGAACAACACACTTTTATCGAGCATTAATCAATGCATCTTGCTCAACCAATTTGATAAATTAATAAGCATGGAGTTAGATAGCATGTGATCTAAACCAACTCTACCAAGCCTATCAAACGTTACGTAACTCCAGGCTCATTACCCTATAGAAAAATATGACCGAGTTAGTGCACAAATCAAACGAGCTTAATTTCTCAGCCTTTCTGCTGATTGCTCTTCTCCAATATAGATGACAAGATATCTGCTATGCAAAAGTCTAAACCGTCGCCAGACATTCTTACCAGGGACCAATTCTTCAGAAGGCTTCAACAGTAATCTCTCAATATTAAGTGATATTGAGAGATTCCTAGTCATGACTTTCCAAGACTTTCGCTACGGCAAGAGTTTCTGCTAATGAAAAAATATCCACCATGCTAAAGTCTATACCAGATAGGCACTTATGTTGGATTCATGATCGGGGTTCTATCCATTGTTATCTGGTGTAGACTTTCACATGGCAAATATCTTGTCATCAACAGAAATTCTTGCCGTAGTGAAAGTCTTGGGAAGTCATGACTAGGAATCTCTCAATATCACTTAATATTGAGAGATTACTATTGATGCCTATTGAAGAATTGCTCTCTGGCAAGCATATCTAGCGACGGTGTAGACTTTTGCATAGCAGATTGCTTGTCATCTATATTGAAGAAGAGTGATCAGTAGAAAGGCTGACAGATTGAGCTTGTTTGATTTGTGCACTAACTCGGTCATATTTTTTTTATAGGGTAATGAGATTGGAGTTACGTAACATTTGATAGGCTTGGTAGAGTCGGTTTAGATCACACGCTACGTAACTCCTTGCTTATTAATTTATCAAATTAGTTGAGCTAGATGCATTGAGCAACGCTCGATAAAAGTGTGTTGTTCAACTGTTGGGACCACATCTTCAACGTGCATCAACACATTTTGACCTAAATCAAACATAGAGACCCTTCATGTATCCTTTAAGGCTTCTGAAGAAAGTGTTCTGAGGGGCTTCTAGAATGCCACAACTTTGAAGGTAGTGTTCCTGATCAAGATCACAAGAGATGAGGAACTCTTGACCAACTTCGAAGACGACAACGACCAACTTGAATACAGAATCAGCAAGCTGGAGGCAAGCTTGAAAATTATCAGGATTCACATACTTCAACAAGTATCTGATCTTCTCCAAGGAATGTTGAAAGCCTTCTAAGGCAAGAAAACACAATCAATTAATTCATATTGCTAAGGAAGTAATGATACTCTATTTGCCTTTCAATCTCGTTTGTGGTTCCGATCAGGTCAATGATAGTAGACCTGATCGAAAACACAAACAAGAAGGCATGGGAGCAAATTTAAAATCCAGAAATTCTCGCCTTCGCTTAGATTCCTTATTTTAACTGTAGTTGCTGTTGGCGTAAGTTTTCTAGACTTGTTGTACATCATTTCAACCCTCGATGCCCGTGAAACTTCTTTGTTGGTCTTCTCCTATTTTCTATCTAGGTGATAATCCCGACCATGCAGCTCCCTAGCAAAGTGTCGATCTGCATTATTTTTCTTTCAGAGAGACAACATACAAAATTACATTACCGGATACACTTTTATATTTGCACTTGATTCAGATTTCGCATCTTTTAAGATAATTCCATCAGCCAGATTTATTAGAAGTTACTTTCTACCCTATGTCTCTTCTTCAATTAGCTCTCAGATGATATAGTCTTCCATCAACCACCCATTTTCCCTCGAAGGTATTCTCGTACCGCACTTTCTGGCGTATAATCATCACCCCGAGCAAGTAACCCAACCATATAAATTTGGGCCAAAGGAATTTTTATTGGTTTTCCGCTCTTGTTTGATGTAGTGCGAGGCTTCGAAGGTGTTCTCAGAGTCCAATGCATACTTAAAGTTAAGTCTAATCGCTATTGGTTCTCTGCAATGACGACAAATATTGACCCCTTCTCAAAACTTGACACGCATAAACACGAGCAACAACCGTCAGTAATTCGTAACAGGGTATCTGCACCATCTTCACGAGGTCCTCAGCCTTATCAATTTCAAACCCATCAAACTTAACGGTACAATGCAGGATCTTATTTGAATGATCAGTGTCTAATCAGTTAAAAACTGCTTTCACAAAATCATTGTACTTTGTGTGTGTTGTCCCAGTGACCTTATCAGTAATACATACTTAACTCCCACACATATGATAGTGGATCCATCTGCACGCACCTTATTCTTCCTAGACCATCTATGGCTTTAATTGAATAAACAGATAACTAGCTAGTTGCAACAGATGCCACATTAATTTATATTATCAAACAATTGGAGACATTTGTTACGACAGATAATCAACCTGTTGCAACATATGACCTATCTGTTGGAGAAATCAAACAGATATATACATCTGTTGCAAAAGATTGCCAGTATGTTGTAAGTTATCTAACAGAAAGAATATATTTTGCAACAGATTATCCATCTGTTAGATTTATTTTAAAGTAATTTTCTTTTCTTTTCGTTATACAATAAGTTATAAATATGTCCCTCCTTACGAATACGGATGATCCAGATTCGTACAAGAATATTCATATCGAGTCCTTGCATGAACTTCAAAGGTAGTTTGATGAACTCCAGAGAGATTTGCCTGACTTCGAAGTAAGGCTGAGGAGCAAGGCTGCCAGATAAAAAACGTCCGATTGACAATAATAACAATAGTAGTAATAATAATTAGGTAATGTTTTTTATTTTAGCATATGTATTTTCCTCCTTTTGTATATCGGATCCAACCAAGGGATTTATAAATCTATGTTTCATTTGGTGGTTGACTTTGAATTTTTAATTCTTATTTAGTATTTAATAATCATTCTGTTTATTCCTTGTTCTCAACATGTCGACGGTTGGTGGCACAGATTGAGCAATTTGTGTTAACAGAGGTTAATTTGATGTGACAGATCGATCATATGTTGCACCAGACGGTTATTAATAAAAAAAATTATTGTTGTTATTGAGAGGGTGAAGACACGACTTTTTGATTATTTAATATGAAAAATATTTCGTAAATAAATAATAAACACAATTTATAACCGTAAAAGAACGATTATTTAATTTTAATAACTGATCGTGACTTTTCACCATTTTTTTTTGAATTTGTTTTTTAAAATTATTTATTATATAATAAAAAAGTCACAATATTGGATTAATTAACTTATATGATGATTGTTAAGAAAAACAAGGTGAAGGTCGTGACTTTTTGTCTAAAATAAAAACACATACATTCAACAGTGTTGCTGATGCATCAAATTCTCCATCTGTTGCAACTGATGTATCAGCTGTTAGAAGAAATAAAAAAATATTAATATAGAACATTTATTTGTTGCTACAAATGGTATATCTGTTGCAACTGATGATTTATCAGATTCAACAGATATACAATCTGTTGCCAGAAAATAAAAATGATTATTATTTTATTAAAGAATTTGAAAAGGTGTTTTTTTTTAATTTATAAAATAAAAAGTCAGCAAATTTGGATTAATGATATGATGATAGTTTTTTTTTTAAAAAAATAGATTATATGTTGCAACAAATATATTATCTGATGCAACAGGTTTACTATTGTTACAACAAATGATATATCTGTTGTCACAGATAATTTATCTGATGCAACCGATATAGAATCTGTTGTCACAACTCAATAAAAATGATTCTTGGAAAGAACTAATTAATAATAATAATCTGAAAAGTCATGACTTATCACAATATTTCTTAATTTAATTAAGTCATTACTTTTTACAGTAATAAAAAATGTAATTAATAAATGGAGGTGAATAGTTAGATTATATGTTGCAACAAATAGGTTATCTGATGCAGCAGATTTTATATTTGTTGCAACGTATGATATATCTGTTGTCACAGATGTGTTATCTGATGCAACAAATATAGAATCTGTTGCCACAACTTAATAAAAACGGTTCTCGAAAATAACTAATTAATAATAATAATCAGAAAAGTCATGATTTATCACAATATATTTTTTTAATTTAATCAAAAATCTAATTAATGAATGGAGTTGAACAGTCGCGCCTTTTTGCCTCTCTTTCAAATTCAATCCTCTATAAATAGGTTCTTCCTTACTCAATCATTCATTCAACTACACTCTATTTATTTATTGCATCTCGTCTTTCATAGTACACTCTAGAAGATTATGGCTGACCCGGTGTGGGATGTTGCTTTTCTGAAAGATGCCATGAATGAACTTCGGAATCAAGTTCGTGACCTGCAATGGGAACTGGGAGGAGTTAGAGCAAGAATGCTCCGTGAGATATGCAGGCTGAGGAGGGCCATGCTACTTCCGGTTGAAGATTGGCCGGCTGGCAATGATGATGATAATAATAATAATAATTAGATTATTATATTTCTTTTAGTCTATTATATGTATTTTTATTTGTTTTTGTTTAATAAAAAAATTATGTTTGATTTTTGACGTTTTAATCCATATTTAATTTTCATTCTGTCTATTATCTTCTCAACAAACATATCGACGATTCGACATAAAAAGGAATAATTTAGAATTCAGTAGCAATAGCAAGATTTATCTGTTGGGTTTGGGGCAGGGGTTGATGTGTTTTTCAAAATAGATTACTCATATGTTGCAACAGATAAGAAGTCTGATGCAACAGATAAATAGTCTGTTTCAACAGATGACTAGTTTGTTACTTGGCTCTAACATTTTAGTTCGTACTCCCTCCTTCTCAAATTACCCGTCTCAAATTGAGATGCCACACTGATTAAGAAAAATAATTAATAACATGTCTAGTTTACCATAACCCATTGATCAGTTGGTGGGACAGTAGACGTGTTTGAAATAACCATTGTTTGCTATTCAATCGAAATTTCATAAGAGAAAAAAGTTTTTAACGTCGACCGGTGTATAGTCCCCCTATTAAATGATGTTTCTATTTTAATTTTAAAAAAAGTGATTAATGCAAAGGGTAAAACATGATTTTTTTTAAATCTTTTCTTGATTCATGAAAAAGACAAGTAAAATGAGAAATGAAATTACAAAATTTGGGACGGGTAATTGGACGTAAGGAATAATTTTGAATCTAGTAGCAATAGCAAGAGTTGAAACATATTGGTTATCTGTTGGGTTTGTGGTAGGGGATGATTTGTGTTGTTTCAAACCGATTAATCATTCATTGCAACAGATAAAACATTCTGATGCAACAGATAGTTCGTCTGATGCAACAGATAAATAGTCTGATGGAATAGATAAATCTTCTGATGGAACAGATTACTCATCTGATGCACCATATGATTGATCTGTTTAAATTGTGGGAACTTATGTTGGATTCATGATCGGGGTTCTATCCATTGTTGGAAAATAGAAGTGTACCCAGATGACAAATACGAATAAAAATTATAATTTTACTTACCAAAGTCGCCTATGAAGTAATGCCAAAGTGAAAAGTGATGTAGTAAATAAAATTTGACATAAGAAATTGGTCAGATAGCAGCAGTAGTGCTGTACCAACAACAACAACAACAACAACAACAAATGATCGACAAGAAGAAGATGGAGATGATAATGAAGTAGAAGATGATGATAATGAAGCAGAAGATGATGAATAAAGCCGCAGAAATAATGAACAATAAAAATCTCTAAGAGAGAGAAAACAATAATAGATGAGAAGAGAGAGAAAGACGTCTTTTTTTCCTTCATTTTTCGTTATTTTAGGTAAACATTGGGATTAAAGTGTAAATTTAAAAACTTGTGGATTATAAACTTCTCTAACTTTCTTAATCCATATTAAAGTAATTGTTACCTCTAACTAATAATTAAGACTTGTGTTACCTACACCTCATTTCAAAACTCTTTTGTCACCTGTGGCCCAAAGCCCCAACTTTCTCCTCTATTGCTTCTCATGAATGTGTAATTTTCAGAGAATTATGTGTTGCATTGGTTTTTTGTCTGTGTGGTGGTAGTAATATACGTAGTTGAAGATTTGTACATCCTATTTTTTTGAGTGCTACATATTGTTTGAAATTTTATCATCGTCGTCATCATCTTATTAATTTTAAATATTTATCTTAGATAAAAGTAGTACGTTGTAGTAGTAGTAGTAATATATTTTTGAATTGAAAGATAAAGATTCTTTTAAAGTTTGAATGAAAATAAATAATTTTATGCATCCTAAATTAGTAAAACAATAAGATAGTTTTATAAAAAAAATTAAATTATTTGAATTTTGCTAAGATAAATACATTTATCGAAAACAAGAATGACTATCTATTTTATCTTTGAGTGTTTTTATTTTTGTCTATAAAAAGGAAAAGTTTTTTTTTTAAAGAAGCAGAAGAAAGATAAGAAGAGTAAATCAAAAAATAAAAATAACTAGGTTTCATAAATTCCGGCTCAATATAGTTGCTGGCATAAAGCGGAACTCCAAAATAAAGCCTTAATGAAAAAGGATTATTATTATATTTTATTTAAAGTTTATTTCTATACTATTTGAGATGGAAAATTATGAATAAAATAATTTTATGATCGACTTCTCCGTCCAATAATTCCTTTTCAACTAATAGTATATAAATCATTCTTCTTGCGATGTTGTTGATTCTAAGTAAAATTTTATCAATTTTAATTTTTAAAAAATTTCTTTGAGTTCGGCAATTCTTATAGTAACTCTATAAGCTATATATACATTTGAAAAATAATAAAATACCTTATTAAGTTATCCCTATTATTAGATATTTTTTTTAGAATATAGAAGTACAAAAAAAAAACTTCCTTAATGTTAAGAATAAAGTTGAAAACAGTTGTCAACTTAGTCTTGAATTCCTAAAGTGATAATTTTTTTGAGATAAAATGACATTAAAATGAAATAGAAAGAAAAATAAAAATACTCAATATTTTCTAATAAAAAAATCAATAAAATTATAAACCTTAGTTGCTAAAAAACGAGGCCCCCAAAAATTGAGAGCCTAAAGCAGTCTTGGCTTCACTTGCTTTAGATTGAAGCTGGTACTGCTATTTTCAACATCTTATTTATAATTTTATTATGAGTTTGTGTAATATTACCCAATTTGATGCTTTTTTCAATATCTTATTTAGCATTTGTTATAAATTTGTGTAGTATTACCTAGTTAGATCCAGAATAAATTGGTTGAGTTTTGTTATATATAATATATAAGCAATATAAATCTCAAGAATTGTGTAAAGAAAAGAGCATAAAACCAACCCCCACGCCATATACATGACTTTTTACTAAAACAAAAATAATAATAATTACTAGACTCCTTAATTTATAGTAACAAAATGCACGTTTTAATTCTTTTTTTTACTTCAATTTTTTGCAGTTCTTTGGTTGTGAGTGCTCCTAAATATATGTTTCTTTTTTTTATCTCATATGTAATTATCCATCTTTAAATAAAATAATTATTTTTTTTAACTAAATTAAATTTATTTATTTATTTTATCAATTTAGATGATTAATGCGACCATAAAATGGGGATTGTTGGATCTCTCAAATTCAAGAACACGTTTAAAAAAAGTGTTATAATTTTAATCAAATACAAAATTAAAAAAAATAATTGAAAGATAAGAATTTCAAAATTTTAAAGTAATAATAATAACAACAATTTTAAACTAATTTTGAGAGTATAATAAAGCAATTAGCTAGTAAACAAAAATTTATAATAAAAAAAGTAATATTAATAATTTAATATTTATAAATTGTGAATAATATAATAAAAAGTATGAAGCATAAAAGTTTTTTTTACAATTATATAATTACCTAACTTGTATGGGGCTTCGAGCTAAAAGTGACAAAAGAGTTTGAAAATGAGGTGTAGGTGACTCGAGTCTTGATAATTGAGTGGAGGTGACAATTACTTTATTATGAATTAAGAAAGTTGGGTAAGTTTGAGAATAACCCACAAATTTTTAAATTTACACTTTGATCCAAATGTTTAACTAATATAACAGGAAACAGAGGGAAAAAGGTGCGTTTCTCTCTCTTCTTATCCATTTTGTTTTCTCTCTCTTAGCAATTTTTTTTGTTCATTGTTGTTGCTGCTTTATTCATCATCTTCTACTTCATTAACATCATCTTCTACTTCATTATTATCTTTATCTTTTTCTTGTTCACCATTGCTGTTGTTGTTATTACCGCTACTGCTGCTATTTGATCAATTTCATAGGTCAAATTTTATTTCGTACATCACTTTCCACTTTGACATTACTTCATAGGATACTTTGGTAAGTCAAGTTATGATTTTTAGTTGAATTTGTCATCTGGGTAACTGCTATTGTGCTATTTTTTTTTAACAATAGATAGCACGCGAACATGAATACAACATAAGAGCCATCTATTTAAACAGATCAATCATTTGGTGCGACAGATGGGCTATTTGTTGCAACGAAAGACTCATATGTTGGATTTATTTTTATGATTCTATAGTGCCATAACATGAACCGAATAGATGAGCCATTGGTTGCAATTTATGACCCATCTGTTGTAATAGATTAGTTATCTGTTGCAACAAGATAAATATCTGTTGCAAGAGATTAGTAATCTGTTGCAACAGAACCTGAACTCGATTCCAAAAAATATGTCATTTGTTGTAACAGGGTAAATATTTATTGCAACAGATTAGTAACCTGTTGCAATAAAACCTGAACTCGATTCCAACCGACACGTCATCTGTTGCAACAGGTAAGTCATCTGTCGTAACAGGTTAATTATCTGTTGCAACATGTCACTCATCTGTTGAAATCAGCTTCAAAGGTTTCTTAGTACTGTAACATCTATCCCAACAGGCGCTTCATCTGTTACAACAGATGTATAGTTTGTTGCAACATATGATTAACCTGTTATAACAGATAACTCATTTGTTGAAATCAGCTTCAGGAGCGTAACATGAATCCCAATAGGTAAGTAATCTGTTGTGACTGATCACTTACTTGTTGTAACTTATTTTTCACCTGTTGTAATAGATTACATATTTGTTGGAATTCATGTTACGACACTATGAAATCTCTATTAACTTTTTTTAACAAATGACTTTATTTAGGTACCACTAATGGAGGGATCAATAACAATAGGGGTGGATTGTCATGGTCAATGGATTGAGAAGAGCAATCGATATGTATGGCGTTGGAAGGAGGGTGAAATGCTAGATACGATAGCTATGATAGTCCAAAGTGATATTTCGCATAATGATTTTGTGAACTTAATCATTAGCTATTGTGGACTGAATTGTCAACTGGAAGAACTCGTCATCAGCTACATGCACAACTCCTTTGAAAATCAGAGGGTACTACCTTTCAAGATAACCGATCAGTTTCAGTTGCGTACTTATCTTAGTGATCTATCCAAGTCGGTGTTAAGGGTGTACGTGGTTGAAAAGATGAGAGAGAATGAGAACCAGAATATAGAAGAAGAACAACAATAAGACATCTTTGATGATAGGTTGGATGATCTAGTCATGAATATTTCAGATGATGATCAAACACCTACGCCCGTTGATGCGCCCAATACGGTGGGAAATTCTTCTCAATCGACACAGTCTGGTAATTGTCAAGACGACGGGACTGACTTTTTCAATAGAATGTCATTCAAGGACAAGAAAGAACTATCTACTACTTTGTTTATTTCTGGCTTTAATTTTTTTTTTAGAATAATGAAGGTGATTAATTTGAGCAAAGTCTTTTGCTACAAATGTGCTAATCTGAACTGCAAGTGGTGGTTGAGAGCGATGAAGTACTTAAGTTCTGACAGATTCGTCATTCATAAATATGAAAAGTATCACACATATGGTTCAGAGCACATCTCGGGCCAAAATTATCATGCCACGGCAAAGGTCCTCGGTGAATATTTCAAGAATAGATTCCCTGATGGCAAAGACCCTTCTACAAGGGTTATGACCGATCAACTCCTTACGGAATTGGGTGTACTGGTCAGTTATTGGAAGATATATACGGTTATGGGGATTGTCAAATACTTGGTTAGGGGGACACACGAGCATGGGTATGCAGTCTTCGATACCTACAGTTACATACTTGAGCCCACAAATCCCGAAAGTAAGACGACGTTGCATGTTGATGAAAATAGAAGGTTCAAGTACTTTTTTATCCTATGGTGCTTGGATTCAAGGTTTTCAACATTTGAGAAAAGGCATAGCCGTCGACGGTACCTTCTTGAGGAGCAGGTATAATGGAGTTCTATTAGCGGAGGTGGCACAGGATGCGTCGAATCACATCTTTCCTGTTACTTTTTATGTAGCGGACAAGGAATGTAATGCCTCTTATGGATTTTTTTCTACAACTGTGAAGCTGCATCAAAGATTCTGAAGAGTTGTGTTTTGTTTCGGATAGGCATCCAAGTATTCCAAAGATGGGTTTAATTTTCTTTACTTCAGCTTACTTTGGTTGTTGCATCAGGCATCTTGGAGAGAACATTCGGACAAACTTTAACAACGAAAGGGTCGTGACCCTTTTTTATAGAGCAGCTAAAGCATATAATAGAGAGGAGTTTTTATATCATTTTAATCAAATAGCGGATATGCATCCCAAGGCAGCAAAACATCTTGTACGTTTCGGTTTTGAGAGATGGAGCCGGGTATTCTATCCGGTAAATAGGTACATTCTTATGAATTAAATATTTTGTTTGAGTTACAAGTTTAGTATGATGTCGTACTAATTGATTCTTTTGTATAGGTACAATATTATGACGTCAAACATAGCTGAATCGGTGAATTCATTGTTTGGTAATGAAAGAGAATTTCTCATTAAGGCTCTGATTGAAATAATAAACAAAAAGTATGGCCAATTTTTTCACAAAAGACGTGTAGATTTCAAGGATGCAGGAACCCTATTTGTTCTAGAAGTGGAAAAAATAATATCAACGAAAATTATTCTGGGGAATGGGTTATTATATCATCAAATAGCAGATTATAAGTTTAGTATCAACGGTCATGGTGATGTTGCCACGGTCGATCTTCAAACAAGATCTTGTACGTGCAGAGTTTTTGACTTGGACAAAATACCCTGTCCACTTGCTCTGGAAGAGCTTCAAGCTCAATACGGTGCAAAATATGAAACTAAAATTTACGAGTACTCCTCTTCATATTATTCGGTGGAAAAATATACAATGACATATAGTAGGCATATTACTCTGGTGTCTCTCGAAGAATCTTGGGTTGTTCCTGCAAGGCTTTTGGGGAGATTAATACCTCCTCCATATATTAACCCAAGCACTATGAAACTAGGAAGAAGGCCATATAAGAGGATGTGTAGAGTTGGAGAATCATTTTCATCAAGAAGCAACAAGTTCTCCGTATGTAAGAGCGCTGGCCACAAAAGAAATACATGCCCAAATCATAATCAACTATGATCCTTGTAACTCCAAAAACTTGTGTTGTTTTTTATTGCGGACTTTTATATATTTAAATCATTGTTGTGAATGTAAATGTCATCATTTATTATATATAAAATATCTTTTTAAATAACTTGTGCATTAGTAAAAAGAGGCAAAATATGAACTAAATACAACAGACCACAAAATTATTTTCGACAGATTACTCATTTGTTGTAACAGATGGACATTAGCTGGAAGAAAATAATACAGTTCATCAAACTGAAATATTTTCCTCCAACAGATAACAAACGTGTCGCAATATATGGATAATCTGTTGACAGAAACCCAACCGATGACCAATCTGTTCAAACACATGATCCATCTATTGAAAGAACTCAAAAGCCAAAATTGTTATTGCTACTGGATTTAAAATTGTTCCTTACCTCCAACCGTCGACATATTAACATGTATGTTTAGAAGAAGAAATAGACAGAATGAAAATTAAATAAGAATTAAAAAGCCAAAGTAGACTAAAAATAAAATTTTCATTAAACAAAAAATAAAATACATTAGGTATAGATCCGATATAGAAAAATTAAAATACATACGCTAAAAGAAAAAGAATATATTTTAATTATTATTATCATCACCATCATCAGTATTATTGCCATCCGTCCAATCAACCGACAACAGTAGGACCCTCACCAGCCTCTGCATCTATCTGAACATCCTTACTCTCACAACGACCAACTCCTTTTAAAGGTCGTTATCCTGCCTCTGAAGTTCCCGCACGATGTCGTGTAGAATAACAATATCCCAAACAGGATCAACCATATCTAGAACACGTATGAATTTGACAAAAAATGTAAACACAAAAGTAAAGAAAAGAGTCTAAATGTAATACAACGTATACTACCAACTGTTAGATTTACACAGAAAAAACTTACTTCAACGAGAAAGGAATATGCTCTTTGAATAGAAGTGGTTGAAAATGTAATACGAAAAGAGAAAATGCAAGAAATAAATAAAAGTGGAGTAGAATAAAGATTAAGGAGGGACCTATTTATAGAGGATTGAATCTGCATGTGTTAGGAAAAATGGCATGAATGTTCAGCTCCATTGTATTAATTACATTCAAACTGTTGACCTTTTATTTTCTGTGAAAAGTCGCTACTTTTTCTTTTACATTCAAACTTCTCACCTTTTCAAAATGGTTTGAGACTTAATAACAACCGTTATTATTGAGTTGTTGCAACAGATCATTCATCTGTCACAATTGATAACCCACTGTCGCAACAGATTTACCATTGGTTGCAATAGATGGTCTGTATGTACAACAGATGAGACATCTGTTGCAATATATGGATTATCTGTTGCGATAGATGGACTATCTGTTGGAGGAGATATTTTGATTTCTTCTAACAATCCATTCATCAGTTGCAACAGATGGGGAATTTGATTCATCAGCTATTTTGAATGTGTTAGACAAAAAGTCACGACTATTTACCTTTTTTTAATAGTCATCACATGCGTGCAGATAAATAAACACTGTCTGACATTGATGGGGTAGGAAGAATAAGGTGTGTGAAGATGAATAGATCCACTTTCATGTGTGGGAGTTATGTATTATTGATCAGGCTATCGTGACAGACATACATAAAGTACAATGATCTTGTGAATTGAGTTGTTTTACCAATTAGACATTGATCCTTCAAACAAGATCCTGCATTTTACAATTTAGTTTGGTAGGTGCAAACTGATAAAGATGAAGGGTTCCAAGACGGTGGTGTCAATGCCCTGTTACAATTTAATGACGGTTTTGCTCATGTTTATGTATCAAGTTTGGAGAAGGATTTAAGTTTTTGGCGGCAGTGTAAATATCCAATAGCGATTGGACCAATTTTAATGGTGCAATGGAATTTTGAAATGCCTCCGAAGCCTTGCACTGCAGCCAACAAGGATGAAAAACCAATAGAAATTCCCCTGGTCCAAATTTATATGGATGGGTTACTCGAGGAGACTATTATACAGTAGAAGGTGCTTGGGATAATATATGTGTGGGAAAGTAGAGGTGGAGAAGACCATAAATCATCTCAGACCTTGTTTAAGAGGAAACACAGGGAAGTAAGTAAGGAACTTCTAGCAAATCTGGCCAATGAAATTCGCTTGAAAGATGAAAAAACTGAATAACCTGCAAATGTGAAAGTGTATCCAAATATTAAAACTCGCCAGTCATTCTTGAAAAAGAAAAATACTGAAGAGGACTAGAGATGGGGACACTTTGCTAGGGATTGATTCTAGTGAGCGCGGTCTCAATGAAGACCCACAAAGAGCAGGATCAGAACACTAAGAAAACAGTTTGGCGAGCACAAAAGATTGGTAAGATTTTTAGTCACAAATGAAACCTAAACCAACAACTCTAGAAGTAAAATAAGGGAACCCGAGACATCAAGTTCTAAAGTCTAACTTGCATCCCATGCCTTCTGTTTGTGATTTTGATCAGGTCAATGGTAGTAGAAATAAAAAGGTCTGAAGTTGGGTAGAAATCCCATGCCTTGTTGTTTCCACTGCCTTTGACCTGACTAGAACCACAAGCGGAAGGCTTGGGATGCAAATTTAACTTCAGAAATTACCACCTTGGCTTGATACCTTATTTTTACTTCAGGAGTTGTTGGTTCAGGTTTCAATCCTGAGCGATAATCTTACCACCATCGGTGCTCGCAAAGCTGCAACCATAGAGTTCTAGTCTTGCATTTTGTGGGTCTTCATTCAAGCCACGCTAGCTAGTTGCATTCCCCTAATAAAGTGCACAGCTCCAGTCCACTTCAATATTTTTCTTTTCAAAATGGACTGATGGATTTTCATTTTTGAATACACTTTCACATTTGCAGCTCATTCAATTTTTTTATTTTTTATGCCAATTTCATCAGCCAGTTTTGCTACACTTTCCTTCCTACCTTATGTTTCTTCTTAAATAAGGTTTGAGTTGATATATGGTCTTCTCCACCCCCCCTTCCCGCACAAGTATTCTTCCAATCACCTTCTGGTGTATAATAGTCTCCTTGAGAAACCCATCCATATAAATTTGGACCAGAGCAATAACTATATTCATTTACATTCTTGTTTACAGCAGTACAAGGCTTTGGAGGCCTTTTAAAAGTCCATTGAACCCTTAAAATCAGTCCAATCACTATTCAAATATTTACACTTTCACCAAAAACTTGAACCCATCTCCAAACTAGACACGTAAACATTAGAAAAATCTTGATTAAATTGTAACAGGGTATCGACACCACCTACTTGGTCCTTCAGCCTTACCAGTTCGAACCTAACAATCTTAACTGTAAAATGCCATATCTTGTTGTAAATATTAACGCCTAAAAGGTAAAGAACCAACATTCACAAAATTAGTATACTGTATGTGTGTTTTCATGATAGGTTGATCAGTAATACATACCTCCCACATATGAATTGGTTCCATCTGCAAGCAACTTATTTCTCCGAACCCATCTATACTCTAGCCTTTAATACTCACCGGGAAAAAGTTTACTTTTTTTTATCTTTAAACAAGAGAAAAATATTTGATGTCAAACAAGAGAAGAAAAAAAAGAACATTATAAAAGGGTAAAACAAAATTGAATAAATCAACAGATGACCCATGTGATGCAACAGATTCCCCATCTATTCAACATATGAATCATCTGTTGCAACAGGCGATGCATCTGTGGCAATAGATGGATGACATATTACAACAGATGGGTCATCTGTTGGAATAAATCAAACCAACCTTGTTACTGGTTTGATTTCTTCAAACAGTTGCTCAATCTATTCCAACAACTGATTCATCAGTTGCAACAATTGAGGAAATTATTGCAACGCTACTAACAACATCAACAACAAAGAAACAACACCATATGTTCCAACACCATCAACAATACAAACACCACATTTTCTAACAACACCAACACCTATTTCTCAATAAATAGGAAACTGGTAATGTGTAAATCAATAATAAGAATAGATATAAATATTTAATTTAAATAACATACAAAGAAGAAGATGAGAAGAAAAGAGCAATAGTGAACCATACCTGCAATGTCAAAAAAGCAAAGGGATTAGAACATCTATTTTAGTCGAGAAAAGATATTGGAAGGATCGTTTGAGATTCAAAAGGATCCTCATGCGAAAGAGGAGAGAAAAAAATAAAAAAAAAAGAGATGGTTGTGATTACCCTAAAGAGGAGAGAAGGAGAATTCTGAATCTGAATAAAGAAGAAAGATGAGTTGAGTTAATTTATGGCTGAAGAAGAGAGAATTCTAGAGATGAGTTTTTAATATTCATTAATAACTTTTAAGGGGAACGAGGAGATGGTGGCATTGAAAAGACAAGATAAGACTTCTCAAGAAGGAGATTTTTGAGTTATCCAAGTAATATTTTTTACCGCCTTAGTATTTTATCTTTATTATCTCGGAAAGGATATTAGGAAATTACTATAAAATAAAAAAAGATCTTAAAACATATAAGTCATCTATTGCAACAGATGACAATTTCTGTTTGAAAATTTCCAATGGTTCAGTCATCTGTTGCAACAGATGGCAATTTTTGTTTTAAAATTTCCAATGAATCAGTTATCTGTTGTAACAGATGGCAATGCCTATTTGATAATTTGTAATAGACAGTTAATCTGTTACAACAGATGACTTAATTTATTTGATAAATTCTAACAGATAAGTAATCTATCACAAAAGATGGCAACACCTGTTTGATAATTTACAATAGATAGTTAATCTGTTACAACATATGACTTAATCTGTTTGATAAATTCCAACAGATAAGTCATCTGTTGCAACAGGTTGAATATTTATTTTTATACAATTTCAATTGAGTTCATATGTTCAACTACAACTTTAATTGATTTAGCTACAACTAAGGATGAGTTGATAGGGTCAACTACAACTTCAATTGAGTCTTTACAATTTCATGATATTGGTATTGCGTTCTTTCTGACCTGAGTTATCGATCGATCACTCTGACTTGAAATGATTCTTATTAACTCATTATCAAGGTAATACCTAAATTAATTTAGCTAGAACTAGGGGTGAGTTTATAGGGTCAACTACAACTTTAATTGAGTCTTTAAAAATTGCATGATGTTGGTATTGCGTTCCTCCTGACCTAAGTCGTCGATCGATCACTCTGAGTTGAAACAATTTTGATTAACTTAATTAATTATCAAGGTAATACCTAAATTGATTTATCTAGAACTAGGGGTGAGTTCATAGGGTCAACTACAACTTTGATTGAGTTTTTGGGAACTGCATGATATTGGTATTGCGTTCTCCGGACCTGAGTCGTTGATTGATCACTTCGAGTAAAAATGATTCTTATTAACTCATTATCAAGGTAATACCTAAATTAATTTAGCTATAACTAGGGGTGAGTTCATGGGGTCAACTATAATTTTAATTGAGTCTTTGGTGATTGCATGATATTGGTATTGCGTTCCTCCCGACTTGAGTCGTCAATCGATCACTCTGAGTTGAAACGATTCTTATTAACTTAATTAATTATCAAGGTAATACGTAAATTGATTTATCTAGAACTAGGGGTGAGTTTATAGGATCAACTACAACTTCAATTGAGTCTTTGGCAATTGCATGATGTTGGTATTGCGTTCCTCCCAGCCTGAGCCGTTGATCAATCACTCCAAGTTGAAATGATTCTTATTAACTCATTATCAAGCTAATAACTAAATTTATTTAGCTAGATTTATGGGTGAGTTCATGGGGTCAACTACAATTTCAATTGAGTTTTTGGCAATCGCATGATGTTGGTATTGCGTTTCTCTCGACCTGAGTCATCGATCGATAACTTCGAGTTCAAAAGATTCTTATTAACTTAATTAATTATCAAGGTAATACCTAAATTGATTTATCTAGAACTAAGGGTGAGTTCATGAGGTCAACTATAACTTAAATTGAGTCTTTGGAAATTGCATGATGGTGGTATTGGGTTCCTCCCGACCTGAGTCATCGATCGATCACTTTGATTTGCAACGATTCTTATTAACTCATTATCAAGATAATACCTAAATTGATTTAGCTATAACTAGGGGTGAGTTCATGGGGTCAACTACAACTTCAATTGAGTCTTTGGCAATTGGATGATGTTGGAATTACGTTCCTCCCGACCTGAGTCGTCGATCGATCACTCTGAGTTGAAATGATTGTTATTAACTCATTATCAAGCTAATACCTAAATTGATTTAGCTATAACTAAGGGTGAGTACATGGGGTTAACTACAACTTCAATTGAGTCTTTGGCAATTACATGATTTTGGTATTGCGTTCCTCCCGACCTTAGTTATCGATCGATCACTTTGAGTTGAAATAATTCTTATTAACTTAATTAATTATCAAGGTAATATCTAAATTGATTTATCTAGAACTAGGGGTGATTTCATAGGGTCAACTACATCTTCAATTGAGTTTTTTGCAATTGCATGATGTTGGTATTACGTTCCTCCCAACCTGAGTTGTCGATCGATCACTCTGAGTTGAAATGATTCTCATTAACAGATTATCAAGATAATACCTAAATTGATTTAGCTAGAACTATGGGTGAGTTCATTGGGTCAACTACAACTTCAATTGAGTCTTTAGCAATTACATGATTTTGGTATTGCGTTCCTTCCAACCTAAGTTATCGATCGATCGATCACTCCGAGTTGAAACGATTCTTATTACCTCATTATCAATCTAATACCTAAATTGATTTAGCTAGAACTAGGGGTGAGTTCATGGGGTCAACTACAACTTCAATTGAGTCTTTGGCAATTGCATGATGTTTGTATTGCGTTCCTCCCGACCTGAGTCGTAGATCGATCACTCTGAGTTAAAGTGATTCTTATTAACTCATTATCAAGCTAATACCTAAAATTCATCAGTGTTCGATTTGAACTTAATAAATTTTATTATGATTAGAAGGTTAAAAATTACGTATATCTTTTATAATTTTAAAAATAATTAAGATCAATTCGGACCAAATTAACATTTTCAAAACTTATCATTCTTTTCCAAAATACAAATCAACCCATACAAATCATCCATTTGCAGGAAAAATATTTCATCATTTTAAATCTTGAGTTTTCGCTCTTTTTCTTTCTCTCTCAACAATACAGACAACAACTACTCAGCAAATTGCTCAACCCTTCACAACCGATCGATTTTCTTTCTATTTTCGACCACATAGGTGTTATTTTTGACTTCATTCTTGCTTGTATCCATCGTTTTCTCTATCTTCGTAGGTAATAGAGTTTGAGAAGAGTTCTATATTTGTTCTTTTTTTCTAAAAATTAGGGCTTTTAAGTAAACGATGAAAAAAAAGACTTTTAGTTGTATTATCTTCGAGAATAGGTTTACAATTTTGAGTTTTGATGGTAGAATCATAGAAAGAACTTGAGAAAATTATAGTTTTTATTGCAGTGTTTCATTGACTGTCATGGAATTGGTGGTGGTGGATGTTGGTAGTGGTGTTGGTGGTTGTGGTGGTGGCACTGGTGGTGTTTTTGTGGTGGATGTTGGTGGTGGTGGTGGTGGTGTTTGTGGTGGTTGTTGGTGGTATCGGTATTGGTGATGTTTGTAATGTATTTTTAAAAATTTATGCATACATCAATTGTAATGTAATTTTTATTTTTCTGTTGTTTGTAGGTAAAACATGTCTCCTAAAAGAAAAGAAAGTGAAAGTGGATCAACTTCTGACCACCTAACAAAAAAGGCTACAATATAGAGGGATTCAAAGGAGCTTTCTGAACAATCTCAACCAGAGAATAGTGAAGCTGAGGAAAGATATGAAAACAACATTGAGGGAGATAGATAAGTGTCTGTAGATGGTGATGAGGAAAATGAAAGTGATGATGAAGAAGAGGAAGATAAATAAGAAGAGGAGAAAGCAAAAAGTAAGAAAGAGGATGATCATCAACATAATGATAATGCATCACTAATAGGGTGTGAGTTAAGATCGAAATCCCAGCATGAGACAGTCAAAACTATTAGTATTGAGAAGTTTCAAGTTGCGATGCCGATAGATGACCCTACAGAACTAACTGGTGATCTTGTACTTAAATGTCAGTTAGGGAAACTTTTTGATGAATTTAGGAAAACTATGAAGAATGAAAACATAGACGAACTTTTTAAGAAGAGCTGCTTTGGACACTTTCTTGAGCTATCTGAGGACCACACTGCCTATTTCCTAATGAGCATGGTATATGGTATTCTCAAGCACGAAATTAAGTATGTGAGGGATGATAAAGATTTTAAATAGGAGAAAAAAGATGGATGAAATCTGGATCAACTACTGTGGCTTGTCGGTTTGTTTTAGCTTGAAAGAGTTTGCCATAGTAACGGGCTTGAGATGCGACATTCCAGAAGAACTTCTCACCAACGAAACACCACGCAAAAGGTCCAAGGCAAACAGGACAATCAAACCACCACCATCAAATAGAAGGAAGGCATTATCCCAGCGACTACCTACCAAAACCAACAAATACAAGGAAAAAATAGATTGGTTGTTAGACATTGCTGGATGTGGGTACAAAGCCAATAAGTTGATAGTACATCTCAAGGATAAAACCATATCAAATAAGTCCAAGGAACAATTGTGCTTAGTTTGGTTTGCCCATTCTATTATATTGGCAAGAGACGTCTACAAAGTTATAAAAGATGATTTGTTGAAGCTTGCTGAGGATTTTAAGAAATTCAACAATTATCCCTATGATATGACAGCTACTACTTGACTGTCAAATATTTACTGACAAAGCTATCCCCAAAGACGATCACATTACGCGGCTTTCCTTGGGCTTTCATGGTAAATTTAATCACTATTTGTTTACTCATCCATTAATTTATATTTGAATAATTATTTGCTTGCCTCATGTTTGCATTTTTAGTCTTAGGCATTTGAAGCCATTTATCACCTCCGAAAGTAGGTCAAGGATTACCCGGATGAGGTTTTTCATCCAAGCATCCTTAGGTGGTTGGCTGCAAATAACAACTTAAGAATTAAAAAAACTGATCTCTTTAACTCTCTGGATGATGCAGTACGTCTTCTTTAAAGTAAAATAATTTGAATAAAAGGATGATATTAAAACAGATGTGCCATCTGTTGTGGCAGATGTGTTATTTGTCGCAACAGATTACCCGTCCACTGCAACTGGTATAATAGATAGGCAATCTATTGCGACAAACAATTCATCTTTTGCATTAGATCACTCATCTATTGCTTTGGTTCATTGAACCCGACTCAACATATTAACCATCTACTATAAATTATGCAACAGATGGGTAATCTGATGCAACATATTGTTAATATGTTGCGTCAAACAGATCAATTGTTGTGACAGAAAGATCATCTATTGCATAAGTTGTCTGTGTCAACACGTAACTCAACTGACTGCAAATTATTATATGATTTAAATGCATCTGTCTTTTTTCATAGTTTGTGCATCCATGAATCGTGCCTACTGAGTAGGAGTTGGGGATGACTTCTTTTATTACTCTAGGTCTTGTTGATATAATAGTAGACCCAACGGTGGAATTTATAATGAAGGAATTGACTGGAGCCACATCCATAAGAAGAGAAATTAGGCAATGTGAGCCTAATGTTGAGGCTCTTCATGACCAACCTACTGCAACAGATCCTAGTGCTCCTTCTAGGGGTGTTGCTGGTGGTGTTATTGATTTTGGTGGCAGGCATGCTGCTGCTGCTGCCAGTCGTGATGATTAGCATGTTGATGCTCAATAAAAAAATAAATATGTTTGAGAACACCCCTTTCACAGGTCCCTTCCACCCTTACACATGTCCCTCTCACCCTTACACCGGTCCCTCTAACCCTTCTTCACCCTCATATTCTCGTTGTAAATACAAAGAGTTCAAGGACATCCAGGTTAAACTTTTCGAAAAAGTAGAGGCTACCGCTAAAGTTGTTGAGGAATTGAAATCCAATATGGGTGTCTTACCATCCAAGAAGGTGAGGGAGCCATATACTTCTACAGTGGCGGTTGGGAGAAAGAAAAGAGCAATTAGCCAAGTACTTTCCAATATGAAATCCAAAAAAATTGCAACTCCTCCCTCTCCAAAAGTTGTTGAAGTTTAGGGGCCATTGAAGAAGGTTGACATATACGCAGAACTTGGTGCCAAAGAGAATAGGGATCTGCGATGGGCCAAGAATGACAAGCAAGGCGCATAAGATTACCCCATCCATACCTTTTCAGACCAAGACTTCAAAAGTATGACAGATATGCGTATGAAGTATGTGGACAGGGTAAGTTTACTTTTCCTAACCTAGCCTTTTAATCTACTCCATGAAGAAGAAGCTACGCAAAAAATGTGTCATCTGTTGCAAAAAATGTGTATTCTGGTGCGACATGTAGTAGTTCTGTTGCGACATATTACCCATCTCTTGCATAAGTTGCATTAGATGGGTAATCTGTGAACAGATTTAGAGAACCCTCTGCAACAGATGGACCATCCGTTGCATCTTTCCATTATCTTTTCCTTCTTTATAATTACCAACCTATTTAAAAATTGACTTCTTATATCACAGTATGTTGAAGAAATTCTCTGCCTCGTGAGGGGCAG
Organism: Capsicum pubescens; assembly: GCA_030864215.1. Classification (NCBI taxonomy): domain Eukaryota; kingdom Viridiplantae; phylum Streptophyta; class Magnoliopsida; order Solanales; family Solanaceae; genus Capsicum; species Capsicum pubescens. Next base: position 245,285,779 of record CM061547.1, read on the forward strand.
GCAATTAGCGTACCCAGAGGCTTATGATGCTGCCGATAAGATAATGGACCTTGAATTTTACAAGAATTTGAAGGATAGGTATGATGGTCTCAGTAAGCTTGCATCAACTCCCGGTGGCGCGAGATTTGATTCGTTAGTTTATGGGTTCAAATGGGATGAAGAAATGATAAAATATGTTATAGGGGAGAGGCCAAATCCACACAGCAAGATCTGGACTGGGGCAAAGAGGATTCTTGGAGTCATGAACGTGGACAACATACGTTATCGGGCTGTTGAGATACTACTCGAGGAGGAAAAGATCAAGGTTTATGACTGCAACATACCTCCCTTGGATGAGACCAATTTTTTAAAACCACATGCGACACTGTTTGAATTATTCCCCATCTTGTTGAGGCAGAGTAAACTGATAGATCATTTGCCAGCAAAAGTGTTGATGAAGAAACTATGGGATTTTGAGGGTCGAAACAAGGACATGGACATTCTAAAAAATAAAATCGGTGTCGTGTGTGGGTCGCACGTGCTTGCACACATCGAATGTTTGTTGAATGACACAGGAATGTCCGAGCCAACGACCTTTCTGTGAGAAAACACTGTGGCAAACATGCAAGAGATCTGGGCTTATGGGGTACTAACTAGACGCTTGAAGCCTGTGTATAAAGAAGAGCCTGTAAAATAATAATTTTTTATTTCGTCACTTCACTTTACATACGTAACTTTACATGTATTGGCAATATTTGATATTTTACTATTATTACGCTTGAATATCCATGTGCACAACAACACCAAACTAGTAACAAATACAAATACACCACCATAAAATTTCAGCAATTAGGCTTTAATATCCATGTGCTAACAACACCAAACCAGTAGCAATAATGCCAATAATGTAGTATCTTCTTGCTCGATTTTGTTTCTCTTCAAAAGCCTTGACTTTCTTCAACAAACCCCAGATTATACAATTTGCTTGTTAATGGTTTCTTTCTTCATACCAATCAAAGTAATCACATCCACCCAACTTCTATAAAAACAAGACCACAATTACAAAACAATTACAAGTCAATAGTTAATCAACTAATTAAATAAAAAATATATTACCTTTGAAATCTTACCAGTAATAAACCTACGACCTGGATTTTGTTAAGTCCAAGAAGTTTTCAACATAGCTTTATGACCACACTTACAATATCAAAAATCTTTATCACAAAAAAAAACAGTAAAAGATGAGCTCGACATTGTCAAGCTCAGTTGGAAAAAATGAAAAAAATATGCGAAAAAACCAAATACAAATAATTTAAAGAATTTGGATAGAGAAAAAAAGATGATGAAGAAGAAGATTTGGGAATTTAGGGTTAAATTTTAGGAAGAAGATGAATATATAAGAAAAAATAACCGTTGGGGGTCAAACCAGATACCAAGTCAGCAAAACTGGGGGTTCAACGAGCCTTGGCTATGTGAATTACAGGTAAGCTACCAAAGTGAAAGATCGCTGCAACTTTAGGTGCCTGTCGATGGGTTCCACCTTTCTTATTTCAAGTCACTTCACTTTACATGTAGTGGCAATTTTTTATGTCTAATGAAAGCTATATTGACAGATAGTTTATCTGTTGCAATAGGTTGGTCATCTATTGTATTATGTCGATATTTATATCTAAGTCTATATGTTGCAACAGTGGAAAGACCTGTTTGATAATTTCCAATAGATTACCTACATGTTGCAACATATGTCTAAATCTGTTTTATATTTTTGAACAGATATGTCGCTTGTTGCAACAAATACCTTATCTGTTGCAATATTTGAATCTAGTATTCCATTTCAATTAATAAGTTCAAATCTAAGGATAAAATAAAAATCATAGACAAAATAAAATAAATCAAAGCCTTCAGAAATTACATGAAATAAATCAAGAAATAAATGAAATGTAAAAAAATTGTTATAGGTACAGATCTTAACAAATAAATCAACAATTTAAGTTTTGATGCCAACAATTCCTAAGGAAGGGTGAGGTTATTACTTTGACAGACTCAAGCTATATAGATCTACTCAATATGGACAAGTCGTTCTTCTTCCGGTGCTATGGAATTCGGCTTTGGTTGTCGTGGATCTTTAATGTCGCTTGCGTATGGTTTCTGCACTTTGCTTCTTCGTATTTCCATAAAAAGAGTAGCATATTATCAATGTTGTTCAGCAGTAGGTTTTATAGTGACATCGACCTAGAAAGTCAGAATTGGTCAATGCTAATCACTGATATAAAAAAAATAGAAAAGGATAACTTAGCTCTTTTAGCAAATCTAACAGGTCTTCCTCTTGTTTTAACTTGTCCCAAATAGATTATATTTCTGTTGCAACAAATGGATCAACTGTTGGGATAAATTATAACATGAGGAAGACCTGTATGATAATTTTCAGCGGATAAACCATCTGTTGCAATATATGACTTATTTGTTTGGAAAAAACTGAAATGGTAGGAAGTCTTGATTTAATTTGTCCCAACAGATGACCCATCTATTGCAGTAGATAGGTCATTTGTTGGTACAAATAAAAACTGTACGTAAAAATATTTGATTTGCTAAAATAGACGAGACATATGTTGCAACAGATACTGTATCTGATGCAATGGGTTAGTTAACTATTGCAACAGATATATATATCTGTTTGATAATTTTCAGCAGATGTGTCATTTGTTGAAACAGATATGTGTCTGTTTGTTAGTTGGAACAAACGATATATATTCACCTTCTTCATCTTGTGCTGCTTTCCTGTGGCCCTTGTACATTGCTCAATAGTGCAATACATAGACAGAGGAGTTGCAATTCTGCTTTTTTGAATGCTTGATAATGCCTTAGAAATTACTTCCCTTCTCCTCTTAGCCTTAATCTCTAATGGAGTGGATGGATATAAAATCCTCTTTGATGGAATGAAACTCCTCTTAGATGTCAATTCCTTTACAGAAGCAGTTAATGCATTAATAACATTAATCACTACATCATGTTTTGCCCTGCAGTCTTGACATTTGCATACAGAATATTTCGCTAGGAGAGGAAATATTTGTATAACTAGTATGATCATACTCATAATGGTTTGTTTTAAAAACTGTAAGAGGAGCATCATTAGCACAAACAACAGCACCACTACCACTACCAACAACTCCATCACCACTAAGACCATCAACAACAACAAGCCCTCCCTCCAAAATTATTTTTCTTGTGATGATTGTTGCTCTAAACAATTTCATTTTTATTCTGTCAATGACCTTAGGGTCCGATAAAGTTTGAACAAACCGTAAAGTAAAAAAAAATGGCATCTTCAACTCTCGATTAATCGAAACAAGCAAAGGATGCACAATCTAACATAAATCATTACATATATTAGAATGATGATTAGATCATTCAAAAAAAATCATTAATTAAAATAAAAATTTAATTATAATTATACTTACTGTATCCTTCGGGGGGTTGAAGAGATCAAGAAATTTTGCATCTTTATTAGTTTTGGCCGACAACCATCTCAAGATTGTTGGACATGAAACTTCTTCCTGGTAGTTCACTTGTTGTCTCAAATAAGGAATAACTTCAAACGCCCAAACCTATAAAATAACGCCAATAAACCAAAACCATTATTGAATAAATAAAAATGAATCATATCATAATAACAAAAACATTTACCATGAAAGCCCATGGAAAGCTATATAAGTTGGCCGTCATGGTGTTAACAGAGTCAACAAATATTTGACAGTTATTTTGAAGCTTTCATAACCCCAAGGATAACTGTTAAATGCCTTAAGATCCTCAGAGAGCTTTATCAAACCAAGTGGTATGTTGTTGTTAACGTCTCTCGCCCAAAGAATATTATGTACACACCAAACCAAGCACAGTGATTGCTTGTGCTTCTTTGAAATTCTTTTACCTTTCAACGCTTCTATCAATTTTTATTGTTAAAGCTTGGACCAACAATGGACTCCAGGTTATCAGAATCACTCGACTTGCCTTTGCCTTTTTGGGTATGCGGGGTGCTTTTTTGGGGTTAGAATAGGTATAACTTGAAAAAGAGAAAGAGGATAACATTTTAGTCCAGCAACTTTGGCAAGCTCCCTCCAACCAAAACAAATAGGCATGCCACAGTAATTTATCCACACTTCATCCATCTTATCTTTGTTTTCATACATAAACCTACGCTTGAGAAGATCATATACCATTTTTATTTGAAAACGAGCACTTTTGTCCTCCGGCAAATCAAGATATTGCCCAAAGCAGCTGTACCTGAAATAAGCATCCAATATTTTTTCTCGAAGTTTCTTTTTGAAGGCATCGAAATATTTTTCCATGGTTGACTTAACCGCGAAATCACTCGTTAAATCTGTGGCATCATCGCACTGGAAACTCATGTTTTCCGACATGATGGGTTGGTCATAGGGACTATATATGATACTATGAGGTAAATAGGAATCCTTTAAGTACACTGTACATATGTATCATGGAGAGTGAAGTGTACTTAGGAATCCTCTACTCTTCTGGTATCTCCAGTTCGTGCGGCTACACGCATCGGGGCTCGTTCAGGGAGTTACACTGGACCTATATAGACCGTGGATGGTTCTAGGATGGTTAAGCTACACGTACCCAGGTTAATAGTTTTAAAGGTATGCTAAACCCGATTCTCTTACCTGATATGGTTATATATACATGTATGTATGTATATATATTTTGTATGCTTATAGTTGGTTTACTTGGTTTTACTGGATGGCATTATTTTATCCTTATCCTAAGTACTTGTTAGTGTTCACCCAGTAACCTATTCTCGGGAGGTTATATCCCCATGCAATGCAGAAATCGATACTTCTACTCCTCCTGCTTAGTGATCGGATTTCGGGATCAGCTCGATTGGATTGAAGAGGTGAAATTGATTCATGTTATTGCTTAGGATGAGCGGGATGCATCTGGTATTCTATTTGCTGAGGCCACAAGGGTTGGCCAGTTTATGAAGATGAATCCTTCTACATTTACTGGTGTTAAGGTGAAGGAGGATCCTCAGGATTTCTTGGATAAAATGTAGAAAATCTTTAGGGTGATGTAGGCCACGAATGTATAAGGGGTGAATTTTGCTGCTTACCAGCTCAAGGATATGGCGTACCAATGGTATGAGGAGTGGTATAGGATGAGAGGTGATGTTGAAGAGTCGACTCTATGGGAGACTTTCTCTAATACTTTTCTGGACCACTTCTTTCCTGGGGAGTTGAGGGAACCAAAAGCGGAGGAGTTTCTTAATTTAATGTAAGGGAAAATGTCAGATAGGGAATATGGCTTGAAGTTCCATCAATTTTCAAGGTATGATCCAAATATGATGTCTGACATATGGGCAAAGATGAGAAAGTTCACTTTTGGACTGTCTCGAGAATTGATCCTTGAAAGCAAGACTGCTGTAATACCCCGAGAATCCCAACCGGTAGTAGAACCATGCTTCAAGCTCATGAGAAATAAATATTAGTTATTTGATAGTTTTATGATCAATTTTGATGTATATTAATGCCTTAAATACGTCCTAGCTATTAGACGAATCAAAACATCCCTTACCGATTGAATTCTTGAGAAGGATTTTGGTATAGTCAATTTCAAATGAGTATATCTTTTGTTATACTATGAATTTTTGATATCATGACCTACCAAAAGATAGATAATTGAATTAGATTTCCAATGATACCAATTTTGCCAAAATCCGATATTGGAGTAAAAAGTTATGGTCGTTTTACTGAGACCTGTCCGAGCTGCCCAGGAGTGACGAGCAAGTTGACGGACCGTCAAGTCAGCGATGGACCGTCGCTTTGGCCATCGCAACTGAAGTAGTAAGGCCGTTTTCTGGTCCAAAAACAACTGTTAGAGAGACGGTCAGCCACCAGAGTGACGGTCCGTCACTCAGACCGTCAGTTTTGTCTGAAACAGCGCTGAAGCGCCATTTTAAAGGGATTTTTGGGTCTTTTTCCACCCTATTTAACACCCAATCACATCAAATCAAAGCACATAACTCATCATTCACCCATAATATCAAAATTAGGATTTCTTTCAAGATCAAAACCCAAGAATAATATTCAAACCCTTCTTCAAGAAACTAAGAAATTCAAGTTCTTCAAGTTCAAGAACCATCAAGAAAACATCAAGATCCGTATTTCCCAATCCATGAACGTTCAAGAAATGTTAGTTATCTTTCAATATTCAAGATTTTGAGGTATGCAATGTTGATTCTTGGGTTCCTTCTACCCAAGAAGTTCAAGAATCCTTTTCAAAATGATAAGTTTATGGTTTATGAGATTTCATGATGTATGTGTATGGAAGTTCATGATTTTGTGTTGTTAAGTTTTTAATTCATGATTTAGATACAAAGTTATAAGCTTTGATCCTAGTGTGAGATAATTATATGATGTTCATGAAAAAGCTCCTTCAAGTTGCCTGTTAAGTCATTTGTTTATGTTAATTAAGTGTAGAAATTATTGAATAACCAAAGCATGCTCCCCATATGTTTGATAAAATATTTGTGTGAAGGAAATAGGGCCATTATAGCATGTTGACGAGAAATTCCCTATTATGTATAGGCCCATGCATGCCAAGTGTTTGTTGAAAAGCCTTAGAGAATGAATTGTGACATATTAGCATGAAATCCCCTAACTATGTGTTCTTTAATGCATGTTAAGTATTTGATATAAGACCTTGTTGAACGGAGTATTAGACAATAGTATATCTTCCCATACTATCACATGTTTATGATTTCTGAGTACTTGAAGAGATGCTTTAATAATTGTAATGGTGAATGAAAGTCCATGGTCATGATTATTCAAGAATGGTTATGTTTTACTTTTATGTTATCGAGTCCTGGGGGTATTTATACCTGACAATTTAGCTGCAAGTCTAGAGCCCGTGTTAGTTTTCACGACAATCTCAATTAAGCCATGATTCTTAGAACTCAGTGAGTTACAAAACTCAGTACTCTTAGACAATTACAGAACTTAAGAAATCTCAGTAATCTCAGTATCATTAGCATTCCAGCTTCAGTTCAGTACTCATCTCAGATCTTAGTAGTATTCAAGTGTTCAGTTCAGACCTCAATAACATTCAAGTAATCAATTTAGAACTTAGTATCATTTAGTTAGATAACGAGATTCAGTAGTATTCCGTCAGTATTTGGAACCAAGTAAACTCATCTTAACTCAGTTGATCAGTAACAGATTCAGCTCATTCTAGTACAATTTAAAAAAAGAATCAGTTCAGAGTTTTTCAGTTGAGAGTAGGATTTAACACCGAGCAAACCTATGGATGGGGTCTCACCCGTTAAAGAAGACTGAGATCCTTAGGAGCAATCCCTAACTTCCAGAACTATATAGCCAGTATAGGTACGAGATGTCACCTGTTAGATAGGACTAACATACTTAGGGATCACCCGTTATTATATTATATATATATAGGACTGATCCCAGGGGTCACCCGCTAGATAAGACTGACTCCACATGAGAGGTCTTTACTCGTGGCATGGTACTGACACCCTTCCAACTAGGGTTACAGGTTGGACCCCAACTTAGCTAAAAAGGGCATGTCGGTTAGATGACTACTTCCCACAGTCTCAGTTTCAAAATCAGTCTCAGTAAAGGAACTCATCTCAGTAGTACAGAGTAAGGACTGTCAGATACAATCAATTGTTATGATTATCAATAGACTTAGAGATCACCCATTAGATAGGACTGGTCTCAGGTTCAGTTAATCAGCTTCAGTATCATCAGATTCAGAGATAACCCGCTAGATAGGACTGATCTCAAAATTATCAGTAGATACAAAGATCACCCGCTAGATAGGGCTGATCTCAGATTTCAGTAGAGCATTCCCATTATCATTAAGTTTCAGAGATCACCCGCTAGAGAGGACTGATCTCAAATTCAACACTCAGTTATAAATATCAGAAGATTCAGTTATTCAGTATCTCAGTATTAGTAGTAAGTTCAAATGTCAGTAAAGAAGTATCCGAGTCTCAGTATTCAGTGTCACGATGACTTCAGTTATGGTTTGTGCATTCATGTATATGTCCTCATTCAGTACTCTCATGTTATTAAGTTAAGTAATTATTCATGCATAAGCCCTTGCATTTAGACTTACCTCATCTTGCATACTCAGTACATTCCTATGTACTAACGTATTTGCGCTATGGTGTTTTACTTTACACCATAGGTTCAGAAGCACGAGATCCAGAGCACCCTTAGCAGCTCAGTTCCAGTCAGCAGCAGTAGACCTAGCAGTGAGTCCTCATCATTTGAGGATGTTCTATTATTTAATTATATTTCTAGATTCAGTATTTTAGTTGATGGAGTTAGTTGGGGATATGTCCTATCAACTCCTTATTTAGACAGTTTAGAGGATTTCAGACTACAGAGTTTTCAGATTAGTTGTTCAGACAGATGTATAGTTTTGATATTGTTAAACTTTATTCAGTCATATTTTAAGTTTTTGAACCTTATGGCAAGTTTTCGCCAGTTTTCCACATTTATTTCAGTATATTATGCAGTGCTCAGTTACGGGTACTAGAAACGGGTTAGCTTGTGTTCTTTTGGGATCATGAGCACCGTGTAGCATCCGGGGCACCAGACTCGGGGCGTTACAACTGGATTGCTGATCAAGGATATAGATATTTCTAGGTTGATTATTTATATGCAGCAGGTGGAGGAAGAAATAAGAAAGCAGGTTGAGTTTAGAAAAAGGCAGGGTAAGAAGTTTAGGTCATCTGAATAAGGTGGTTCTCAACAACAAGGTGGTTGGGATGGTGGTAAATGTCCAAAGAGAAAGTTAGGGAGTTGTGATTCTTTTTCTACAGCTAATGATCTTTACTCAAAATAGTCAGGTGATAGGTGTCAATAGGGTGGCGATAATTTTTTAGCACAGAGTGCTCAATCTCAGGTGAGTGGGGCTCAGTTATCTTCATCATGCCCTCTTTGTCAGTTCTTTGTTAGGTTGCATGAGGTTTCTGTGATGAGGGAAGGGACAGGTGTTTTAAATATGGCCAGTCGGGCCATATGCTTAGGAATTGTCTAGTTGGTTAGGGAGATTTGGGAGCGGTCAAAGCTCTGGTTGCTTCATCTTCTGCTCATGCAGCAAAGGGTACTGCTTCTGCATCTTTTTTTTGCTTCTGGTATTGGCACAGGCCAAAAATGGTTATATGCTCTTGCTACTCGGCAGGAATCTAAGGCATCACTTGATGTCGTGACTGGTATATTACAACTCTTTTCTTGTGACATGTATTGTTAGCTTAATCTGGGGTCTACTCTCTTTTATATGACCTTATTTGTGGCTGTGTATTTTGGTTTTAATCTCGAGGTTATTTCAGATCCTTTTTCTATTTCTACCTTGGTAGGTGACTTAGTTATTGCTAAAAGATTCTATAGGAGGTGTGCAATATTTTTTGGTAGTAGGCAGATTTTGGTGGATTTGTTTAAACTTGATATGGTGGATTTGGATGCTATTCTGGGGATGGATTGGTTACACTCTTGTTACGTGTTCTTAAATTATCGAATCCATAAGGTTGTCTTTAGGTTCCATGGTGAACTGGTTATTGAGTAAGAGGGAGGTTTCTTAGCTTCTAGGGGGAGGTTTATTTCTTATCTTAGTGCTCAGAGGTTAATCTCTAAAAGGTTTCTCTATCATCTGGTCTGGGTTAAAGATTCTAACTCGAAAGGTCCTTATTTATATTTGGTCCCCGTGGTAGTTGAGTTTCCTAAGTTTTTTTCGGATGCTCTTCCTGGTGTTTCTATGGATAGAGAGATTGAGTTTGGTATTGATTTGGCTGTGGACACTCATCCCATATCTATTTCTCCTTATAGATTGGTTCCGGTAGAGTTAAGGGAACTTAAGGAGCAACTTAAGAATCTTTTGGATAAGGGTTTCAACCATCCAGTGCGTCTACTTGGGGTGCATCGATACTATTCATGCACAAGAAGGATGGTTCCCTTTGGATGTGCATTGACTGTCGACAATTGAATAAGGTAGCAGTTAAGAACAAATATCCCCTTTCAAGGATAGATGACTTGTTTGATAAATTGCAAGGTGCCAAGTTCTTTTCTAAGATAAATCTTCAGTTTGGGTATCATCAACTTAAGATTAGGGAGGAAGATATCTCTTAGAAGACTTTTCGTACTCGGTATGGGCACTTTGAGTTCCTGTGATGTCATTTGATTTGACTAATACCCTAGCGGCATTTATGGATTTGATAAATAGAGTTTTTAGACAGTTTCTGGATCTCTCTATCATTGTGTTCATTGATGGCATCTTGGTGTATTCTAAGAGCGAGATGGATCATGCTAATCACCTTCGTGTGGTCTTGTAGATGTTGAAGGAGCAACAGTTGCATGCCAAGTTCTCCAAGTGTGAGTTTTGGTTTGACGCTGTAACTTTTCTTGGTCATATTATTTCTTGTGAGGAGATTATGGTGGATCCTCAAAAAGTGGTTGTGGTTAAAAGGTGGCCTAGACCCACGACTCCAATCAATATTCTGAGCTTCTTAGGTTTGGCTGGGTATTATAGACGGTTTATGGAAGGTTTCTCGATGATAGGCACCCCATTGACTAAGTTGACTCAGAAGAAGGCAAGATTTTCTTGGTCGGATGCTTTTGAGGGGAGTTTCGAGAAGCTTAAGGATAAGCTAACTTCAACTTTAATTTTGACTTTTCCTGAAGGTAATGAGGGGTTTGTGGTTTATTGTGATGTGTCTCGGGTGGGACTTGGTTGTGTTTTGATGCAGCATAGGATGGTAATTGCCTATGCCTCCAGGAAGTTGAAGATGCATGAGAAGAATTATCCTACTCATGATTTGGAGCTTTTAACAGTGATTTTTTCTTTGAAAATATGGCAACATTTTTCGTATGAAGTGTACGTGGACATTTTTTCTGATCATAAGAGTCTACAAAATGTATTCACTCAAAAGGAGCTAAAGTTTAGACAGAGGAGATAGTTAGAGCTTCTCAAGGACTATGATATGAGTCTTCACCACCAACCAGTTAAAGATAACGTGGTTGTTGTGCTCTTAGCAGGTTATCCATGGAGAGTTTAGCTTATGTGGAAATGGAGAAACGGGAGTTGGTAAAGGATATTCACCGCTTGGCTAATCTTGAAGTTCGTCTCTTGGACTCTAATGATGGTGGAGTGATGGTATAGGAAGTGTTTCGGCCATCTCTTGGTGCAGGGATCAAGGGAAGCAAATCCTAGATCCTATCTTGATAAAAATCAAGAGTGATGTTGGTGGGCAAAGGGTAATGGTGTTTGAGATCAGTGGTGATGGTACCAAGGGTGGTTATGAGTTCCTGACGTCGATGGTTTGCGACAAAGGGTTTTAGTTGAGGCGCATGATCACGCTATGTTGCTCATCCTAATTTGACAAAGATGTATCATGATCTCAAGGAGATGTATTGATGGAATGGCATGAAAAGAGATGTGGCTGATTTTGTAGCCAAATGCATGGTGTGCCAACAAGTCAAAGTTGAGCACATGAGGCTTGGTGGGTTGTATCAAGAGATTGATTTTCCTGAATGGAAATGGGAGTTAATCAATATGGATTTTTTTACCGGTCTTCCTCAGTCTCGAATTTAATTTGATTCGGTTCGAGTCATCGTGGATAAGATGATAAAGTCCGCTCACTTCTTATCGGTGCGGACTAACTTTTTGGCTAAGGACTATGCGAGGTTGTACCTTCAACAGATTGTAAAGCTGCATATAGTACCTGTTTTAATTATTTCTGATCGTGGTACAGAGTTTTCATCTCACTTCTGGTGGTCTTTTCAGAATGTTTTGGGCACTAAAGTTAGTTTGAGTACTATTTTTCATCCGTAGATGGATGGGCAAGCGGAGAGGACTATTCAGACATTGAGGACATACTTCATGTGTGTGTGATTGATTATGGTGGCAATTAGGTTGAGCATCTACCTTTGGTAGAGTTTGCTTACAACAATAACTATTATTCTAGCATTAGAATGACCCTTTTTGAGGTATTATATGGTGGGAGGTATAGATCTCCTATTAGGTGGTTTGATCTTGATGAGGCAAATATGTTTGGTATGGATTTGGTTTATCAGTCTATGTAAAAGGGAAAGGTTATTCGGGATTCCTTTAAGGCTGCCCAAAATTGCCAAAAGTCCTATGCGGATGTAAGGCGTAGAGACTTGGAGTTTGAGGTTAGGGATAAGGTGTTCCAAAAGGTATCTCCCATGAAGGGAGTTATGCAGTTTGGTAAAAAGGGGAAACTTAGTCCACGGTATATTGGCCCTTATGCGGTTTTACGGAGGGTTGGTAATGTGGCGTATGAATTGGAGTTGCCTTTTAGTTTGAGCTCCATTCATCCAGTATTTCATGTCTCTATGTTGAGGAAGTGTCTTGGTGATCCTTCTTCGGTGGTTCATTTGGAGGGATTAGGTATCTCAGATTCTTTGTATTATGAAGAGGTCCCAATTGAGATATTGGATCGCCAGGTTTGTCTGTTACGGATCAAGGATGTGGCCTTGGTTAAGGTTCTATGGTATAACCACAAGGTGGAAGAGGCTACGTGGGAAGGGGAAGCAGATATGAAGTCCAAATATCCGCATTTGTTTTTTGCTTTGGATATTCGTGCGGAAGGTGTGTGTTATTGATCACATCTTTATTTTTTAATTTAGTTAAGGGTTAGAATAGATCCTTGCATCTTTATTTTCTAATTTGGTTAAAGGTTAGATTGATATTTTATAATGCAAATGAATCATGCTTGTGTTTGACCTACTTTGTCCGTCATTCGGTGATGAATGATCCTAGTAAGGGAGACTAAAACACCCTGGGTTTGGGACCCTTAGAATTTTTTTTGGATTTTTGGGTTCTGGACAACATACGACTGGTGGGTACCAGTCATATAATGGGGTATGAGTGTTATGCCTTAGTCGTATGCAGATTAATGTTGGTTGATGGGTTTGATTGGTTTCTGGAATGGGTACGACTTGGGTTGGTACGAATCGCATGGTTGGATACGGGTCATTTGGTTTGGGTTTTTCCTTCACTTAATTTGAGACTTAGTAAAATAACTTGGATCTGAATATGAGTGGCTCACCATGAGACGTAAGCCAGGGTACGAGTCGTACCATGGACTTGTATAGTGGACAGTGTTCAAACCTCTTGTGATTCTATTCTGTCAGGGATACGGGTCAAGGGTACTAGTCGTATACTTGGGTAATAACTTGATTTTGGAATCATATATTGGACAGTGTTGGGTCTAAGGAGGATGCCTAGGGTACGAGTGATGGGTACCACTCGTATTGGAGGGTACGACCGGTATGGTATAGTCATATGCTATGACGGGATTTTTATGTAGTTTAAGTGGGGGCAATCTGGATATTTTCCTGCTTAACCTAGTAAGGCCCCACTTGGGGGGTTATTTACCCTATTATTCTATCATTAAACACTTAGAAAACTCTCTTAAACATTCTACAATTCTTTTGAAGGCTCTTGGGTAAAGAAAGGCCAGGGTTTTACTAAAGAGATAAATTTGGAGCTTGGTTGAGTGATTTTTGTCCATCATCTTCATCATCTAAGGCAAGATACTTTTCCCTCATTTTTTGTTCCAACTAAAGGCATGATTTATACAATGTTTTCATGGCATGATTATTGTATGGTTTTGAGGGTTTTCAAATATATGTTAGGGTTTTGGTATTAAATGCTTGGTTATGGTTTTTCCATGTTTTAATTATGTTTTTACATGCTTTAATGGTGGTTTGGATAATTGGTTGCATGGGAACGATTAATTGGTAATTGATTTTGAAAACACTATGCCCCCAACATGTTTGATAAAATGCCTATGCTAATGCTTTTACTATATTATTGGACTTTAAATGGAACTATTGCATGGTATGGTTTGGTAATGAAACCCTAAATGGTATAAATTGTTTAAATGTTTTGGAATAGTTAAATGGTAAGGTTTGGTGGTCATGGTTATGGTTAATTAAACTTTCTTGTAGGGTAAATGAGATTCCCCCAAGCAAACTTAATAATGGAACACTTGTGAGGTACATGAAAATCCTCCAAGTTAACTTGATAATGTAATCAATGGGTACATGAAAATCCCTTCACATACAAAAGTTGTCTAAGGACATTTCTTGCAAGTTATAGTCGGTATGACGATACCACTTTTTATATCCTTGGTTAATAATAATGGAATAATGGTTTGGTTGGTTGGAAATGATTTTAATTGGGCAATAATGACGGGGTGTGGTAGCTAACCATCAAAGTGCGAGTCTAATGGATAGGTACTGGAAACTCATGTTTGCCAACATGAGGGGTTGGTCATAGAGACCATATATGATACTATGAGGTACATAGGAATCCTCTAAGTACACTGTACATATGTATCATGGAAAGCGAAGGGTACTTAGGAATCCCCTACTTTATGGTATCTCCGGTTCGTGCGGCTACACGCATCGGGGCCGTTCAGGGGGTTACACTGGACCCATATAGCCCGTGAGTGGTTCTAGGACGGTTAAGCTACACATACTCAGGTTAATGGTTTTAAAGGCATGCTAAACCCGGTTCTTTTTTTCGTCATGGTTATATATATATATATGTATGACTTGTATGGATATGGTTGGCTTACTTGGTTTTACTGGATGACACTATTTTATCCTTATCCTGAGTACTTTCTAGAGTTCGCCCGCTAATCTATCCTCGGACGACTGTATCCCCACTTGATGCAAAAACCTGTCATTCTACTCTTCCTTCTTAGTGATCGGATTTCAGGATCAACTCGGTTAGATTGCAGTGGTGAGCTTCCATATTTTGGAAGGCTTTATTTCATGTTCATGGATGTTTTTACATACTTGGGATATTTTATGGATATTAGTTTTGTCTATGGTTGGGGGCATGTCCCAATCAGATATTGGTCTTCTTTTGGTTAGAGGCTTTTGTGGAACTACTATGGGTTGGTATTGTCGGATCGATATTGGTGTCGGCCTTATTATTGGCTTTGATATTGGGGCTGATACCGTTGAATTAAATTTCTCACTGTTCCATCCTTTTATGTTATGTTATGGAACTTGGTTTGGTTTTGGTTTATGGTTTAGGTTTGGTTATGGTTTTTGGTTGGTATTGGATGGTTGCACTCATTTTGATGGTCACGGTCATAGACCTATCCCAGAGTCTTGGATTGCACAATAGCACTATCTTATTATATGTTCGAAATCTATCCGACTTAGGGTATATGCTGGATGGTTGGATCAAGTATCGTTGGTGGTCTCCGATCTTGGTTGGACTTAGGATGCCCATTACTACAAAGCCCCTGGTCAGGTCGGGTCATATATATATATTATAAAAATAAAAATGATATACCATTATTCTTTCTTCTCCACAACCCTCCACTCTCCTCCTCCCCCCCACCCCACCCTAAATTTGCAACTCCCACAGCTCCTCACCTCCCTCAACACCCCCAAATCTTCTTCTTCAACTCCTCCCCATGCCTTTTTTTTTTCTTCATTTGAAATTTTTCATATCCTCCCCACCCCACCCCCAAAATCCACAATTACCATTTTTGAGCTTCATAATTTGATTCTACACTCAAATCATTGGAATTTAATTCTTTTAAAAGTACAATCGTAATGCGAAAGATTTTGAGTTTTAATTTAAGGGTAAAAGGAATTAGAGATAGAGAAAAAGTGAAACTTTTTTTGTCAAATTTGGAGTGGTTGTCATTTTTGAAAATTAAATTTGTTCGATTCAATTTTTGTGGATGATTTTTACAAGCAATTTGGTGATTCAAAAAATGTCAAATGTCCTGTACCTCATAATAAATTTAACAGTATATTGTAATAAAAAAATTGAATTAACACATTAAAGATATTTGAATTTAAAAATACATTATCTTTATTAAAATGTCTTTTTCATTAGCTTAAAAGTAGAAATTTATGATTGAAGAGTTCTAAATAGACTTTTATTTTTTTTGATAAACTATTTCTTTTAAAATT